>JXCR01138533.1:91224-103892 GCA_002079205.1 Phalaenopsis hybrid cultivar | reverse complement strand
ATCTTGACAACCACATAAGTTGAATTTAATTAAATCGTAATGTTGGAAAATATAATGGAGAAAGTATATACTTAGGAGTTCAATGTATGCAAAGTAATAAATCTTTACATTAAAGCATACAACTATATCTAAGTAAGATTGGCTATGATAGGATTAATGAATTGGTTTTTTTCAATCCTAATAAAATACTCACCTTTGTAAACATATATAGAAATCTAATTATGCTACCTATATTTCCATATAATCCCAGAAATATAACAAGTTAAATAAATGATTCTTAGATTATGCGTTATTGATTTGACAAAACCTTTTCTAAGGTTGATTAACATTGTGGTGAAGAAGGAAGAATTGTTAGGTGTGTACCATGGCCATGGTAGACTACTAAAAGATAAAGATAGGCATATAGTGAGCTAAGTGACAAGCAAAAAATATACAAATCATAAACCATAAAAAAATATAACATTGAAAAAAAAACTATATTCCTCATTTATGGTTAACTATAGTAGATAATTATTATTTTAGGAGTAACTCATCAATATTCTTATCTAGGAGGGAGACACCAAGCTTGATCTTCTATGCAATGCTAAACCATTTGAATGATTAAATGNATTTATGGTTAACTATAATGGATAATTATTATGTTAAGAGTAACTCATCAATATTCTTATCTAGGAGGGAGAAACCAAGCTTGATCTTCTATGCAATGCTAAACCATTTGAATGATTAAATGTTTTTTTAATTTAATGATGATGTATATTTATAGTCATTCATTTGGTAAAATCATGAATAAAATAAATCAATAAAAAATCTATAACACCAACCATTAAATTAAATTTTATTTTTTTCATCAATTATTCAATCTCTTAACTCACCTAAAATTTAAAATATTTCTATTAATCATTTATTTGTGTAACTTCTATAATTAATGTTTAGGCCTAAAAGTAAAGAGTGGTATAATTCTTCCCTAAGTTATGACTTGCTCTAAGACAAAGAATTATGGTATAAATTTTGCATGCCTGGAAGTGCCACTTCTTCAATTTAAAATTTTGAGGTCCCAACACTTATGGAGGAGATGGAAAGCAAAAAATCTCTTGAAGTTATTTATGGTGGGGTCGGACAAACTTGGATTATTGTTCTAAAACAAGGGTTCTGCTAGGTGAATGTTTAAAATTCATTTATGTTATTGATGGCAATCATATGTATTGTCCTAAAGTTTAGAGATAAGGGGTTAATTAGGATTCCAGTTCTAGTCAAGATTAATTCAAGCTATCCTATAGTTAAGGTTCATTGGATTTGGGTTNTTTAATTTAATGATGATGTATATTTATAGTCATTCATTTGGTAAAATCATGAATAAAATAAATCAATAAAAATTCTATAAGACCAACCATTAAATTAAATTTTATTTTTTTTCATCAATTCTTCAATCTTCTAACTCACCTAAAATTTAAAATATTTCTATTAATCCTTTATTTGTGTAACTTCTATAATTAATGTGTAGGCCTAAAAAGTAAAGAGTGGTGTAATTCTTCACGAAGTTGTGACTTGCTCTAAGACGAAGAATTATGGTAGAAATTTTGCATGCATGGAAGTGCCACTTCTTCAATTTAAAATTTTGAGGTCACAACACTTATGGAGGAGATGGAAAGCAAAAAATCTCTTGAGGTTATTTATGGTGGGGTCGGACAAACTTGAAGTATTGTTCTAAAATAAGGGTTCTGCTAGGTGAATGTTTAAAATTCTTTTTTGTTATTGATGGCAATCATATGTATTGTCCTAAAGTTTAGAGATAAGGGGTTAATTAGGATTCCAGTTCTAGTCAAGATTAATTCAAGCTATCCTATAGTTAAGGGTCATTGAATTTGGGTTACACTAGCTAGTTTGGGCAAGATAAGATTCTAAAATATAATCACGGAATTAGATATAGTTAATTTAGCTAATTGAAATTTTAGTTCCACAGGTTTCCAAAGTATTTAGTTTGTGTTTGCTTAAAACCTCTGGAATAATAAGTTGAAGCACCATTTTGTTAGGTTTAGTGAGATCAGGTCTAACCTATTTACATCAAATAAAGTGATTTGATAAGGTCACTTTGTTAAGTAACACTCTTAGTTAATTTTTGGGTTAAGTCGCACTAAATTATATTCATTGGTTAATTATGTTGTTCTAATGGGAAATTATGCTCAAATAATTTATGATTAATTATTTCGAACCAATTGTAAGGGTTGTCCATGGTTAATTTGACCTATTTGGGCAAACGATCATTAAGGGATCATGTAGGCCAACTTAGTTTTTAGAGGAATATCATCTACTCAAGGGAGAATAAAGCAATGTTAGCTAATATTTGCCTTGTTAAGCCTAATTATATGGGTTGAGCTAAATAAATTAGTCAATTTGAAGGTGTATGTTCTATTGAATTCAAATGGTTTAACTTGGGCTAGCATGGGTTCATTTATTTAATTGGCCTAATTTAAATAAAATTTGACTCAATTAGATTATTTTCTAACTTATTCGGACTTAATAAAATCATTAAAAAATGTTATTTTGACCAATTATAATGTGTGATTTCGTAATGGATCAAATATGTCACTTTATGCTTAATTCAACTAAGCTTGATCTAGGCTAATCCAATAGTTAATCTAGCTTAGTTTTTTGTTTGATGAGTAGCATCCAATTATCAGAGGATTGTTCAATTAATTAGATCAACTAGTGTAAAAGGACCAATTAGGTAAAGGGGTTGAAGTTAAATTTTGGTAGTACCTTAAGTTAATATCAAAATTGATTAATCCATTAGTCAAACAAACTAATTAAAATATGGTTAAATTTTTAAAATTACTAATTAAGTGTTTTAGCTCCTTATTAACCCATTTTATTAAATTAAGATTGAATTAAAGTGTTATTTAACTTAGGTTAAACTTCAAGAAAATATTATCAAATCAAATAGAATGATTTAAACCATTGGAATTCTTAAAGGTCCCTATTAAAATTTTGCTCAAATTACGATCCTATGCTTAGTTAATTAGACTTGGCTAAATTAAACACTAAATGAGAGTTTTAAACTAAGTTAACTATTTCATCAACCTAAGAATAATGAAAAGCTCAACTTGAACATATATGTAGGAATGGAAATAACTAGCCTTACTCTAGTCAATCAAGTGAAACATTGGGGCTTTGGATGCTTATATCAACTCTAGTCTAAGCTTGAAATCAAACAAAGGTTTATAATCATATAGATAGCTCAAATTGATTTAAACATTAGACCCCAACATATATGGCACATTGATAAAAATTCCATATATCTTAGAGGGAAAATGACATCTTTTATTGTTTAGAATTTGGGTTTTTACATTACTAAATGGGTTAATATTTTGAGAACATATTTGAATGTTAAAGAGGAATATATTGCTAGAATATTCTAATGGTTATAAGGTATAACTAGTTTCCTTAGTGAATATATCAAGCTTTTAAGTAAAGTTCCCATTATTTTTACTGAACTCATTGATCAATTAAAGTATTCAATTCCTTAATGGGGTTCAAACAAATCTTATAATAAAGAATAAATTCGTAAGTAAATTAAGAATTTTTATTGAATTTTTTAGCTATGCCTTATACCAAAATAAAGTAAAGAATATATAAGTGAAAATTAGATTGTTATTCAATCCCTTATAGGGTGATCTATTCTTTGAGATAATCAAACCAAGTAGATAAAGGCTAAATTAACATGTCAAAGTGATTGATAGTATATAAAGAACCTAACAAAAAAATTAACTTGCTAGATTAAATTAGTTAGATTAATTTAAGATTGATTGATAAATTTAGGAAGCACAAATTTTGTCCTAGAAACCAAGAAGGAAGGGCTTTAAGTAGATAATGTTCAAAGTTATCATTCCACCTAAAACAAAATACTTTTCAGCATAAACATGTTAACTTAACAATCTTATATATTCATTATTTTTTTTTTATTTTTGTCACTTAATAAACATACAAATCTAAAAAAAGATCAAATTCAATGTTGTTATTCAACCAAATTTTTTTTTTTTTTAATATTTCAAGATAAAGTATCAACTTTCAAGGGTAATTCATAACTCAAAGTGAAACTCCAAGAGTAAATAACAAAATATTATAGTCAAGTGATCGATAACCTTTTAATTAAGTGCCTTATAATTTGTTATTTAAATACATTAGATTGATGTCGTTTGATTTCAGTGAGCTATACCATGGCTTAAGATGACCTAAAAAACTTAAAACTATATTTTGGAAGGTCCAAACCTCATCAAGGATATTAACTTAGATTTTTGGTGCGAGCCATAAATGAGCGATCAATTATAAAAAATCAATAGCTAATTGGTCTCTTATGAGATGGGAGAAGAGTATGGAAGGGTAAGCTAATTAGGGGTGGACCTACTTGGATCAGAGTGTAGGTGGCCTATGGAGCCAAATTCGGATTTTTGTCCTATATAGAAGAAATTAACTTCAAGCTTTCTTAAAATAACACATGTGAATAAAATAAATGTGAGCNCTAGCCTCTTTTACCTCAACTTCCTCTTATACATTCACTTATCAAGATTTTTGTTCTCATTTATATACCCACATTCAAGTTTTCCTTTACATATTCTCATCAAATCAGGTTTATCAAAGGCATAGATGGATAACTATCTAGATGCATATGATCTTATAACTTCACTTAAATGCACTTAGCATCTAGCCACATAGTCACATGCACTTCTCCTATTTATTCTTTTATGCACAACTAATAATAGATCTTTTGATATAAAAGCCTAAGAAATCAATAATTTTAATAATGTGAATATCACTACACATGTTACAAATATTGATAAAGCTCAGTATATACAAATAGTAATAAAACTTGTGAGGCTAGTATGTACAACTAATAATAGCACTTGTGGGGTTAGTATGTATAACTGAACTTAATACATATAACATATAGTCATCCAACCATATACATATAACATATAGTCATCCAACCATATATTCACCAACACTTCTCTCATTTTCTTTCTTTTTTGCATAAATAAGTTTGCTATAGAATCATAAGAATTTCCATTGTTTTTAACAAATGTGAATATCACTAAATATGTTTCAAAATTGATAAATGTCAGTATTTACTACTAATAATAGAATTTATGGGAGCAATTAGTATACACAGAGTAATAATCACAATTCACAAAATCATTCTTAAGTAATATACATAATAATACTTTGAAGTTATTCTTATTCTATTGTAAACATTAGCATGTTTAATATATTCATTAAAATGTATGAAATATTATATAACATAAAATACCTAATAAAAAGTTTGATTTTTTAAGTCAATATGTTTGGTACAAGTTAATCTATAATATCTAAAAAGTTATGTTATGAAAACTTCATAAATCTCCATAGATCTGAGTTATTTGAAATTTTATAAAATAAAGTACTTAAAGTTTATATAAAAAAAGTGATGAATTCAAATATGATGTAAAATAATAATATTTCATTTATAGTTGATAATTTTTCTAACTAATTTAACAAATGTAAGTGGTCCAAATCCTCTCTCTCTCTCTCTCTCTCTCTCTCTCTCTCTCTCTCTCNTCTCTCTCTCTCTCTCTCTCTCTCTCTCTCTCTCTCTCTCTCTCTCTCTCTCTCTCTCTCTCTCCCTAGTTGCTTAAACGTTTGTTGGAAATATGAAAATCAATTTGTTGGAAAATAGGGTTTGCTATTTATATAAAATTTTATAATAACTTAATTTAGGACTTAAATGTAAAAATTAGAATTTTGCTTATATAAATATTATTTGTAAATCATTTATCTTGCAGTTTAAAAAAATATAGGAATTTAAAAATTATGAAACAATATTAAATAAATAATGCATTATTTCTGAATCATACTAGTGAAATTAGTTCATAAAACATGTATGCAATGGTCTAAAAATTCACTTATACAAGAAAGTATTAATTTCTTAAAGAGGACAAATCTAATAAGAAATATTATATTTTTCTACTTATGATACTCATAAAATAGGCAATAATATGTTTAAAATAAAATCAAGAGTGCTTATAATTTGGTAAAGATGATTTATGAATCTAATATATAACATGACCAGATAAATTAGACATATAAACTAGACATAAAAATTAGCTCTAAGAAATCATAGAAAATCAGCAAACTAAGTGGTATTGTATTTTAGAGTTATAATTAAATAAGCAATCTTATTTTTTCATATCAATGATACTCATAAAAATAGGGAGAAGAATTCATAAAATTCAGTGCAACATACTCTATAGTATGATGAAGAAGATTTGAAAATCATGCTTGTAATAAATTCAAAAGATTAATTTGAATACTATAGGTAAAATTTTACTATATATAATTTTAGAAAATTGTATTATGATTATTATGATATGATGATGATGATTATTATTATTATTATTACTACTACTTTGAATGGTATTTCGATCGAGCTAAAGTTGCATTAAACTTGTGTCCACTTAGCATTTGCTCCAAAGCATCGAAAAGATTTTAAAGGAAAAAAATTTACCCCACAAGCTATCATGAAGGTACACATTTAGAGTTCTACACTTCCAACAATTTGCATTCTACTTATACAAGAAAATTTATGTTAAATATTTATAATAACCTCCATAATTGATTTTTGAAATTTCATCTATCATTTTTATGTTCTATCATCTTCATCTTCTAAAGAAGAACCATCCCATCTTCTTATGACTTTTTTTACAGTGCCTTACTTGTAGCATTCAAACTACATTGTCTCTACCTCTCTAGAATGAGGATTATTATAAATGTACCCAGGCACAAATATTTTGAGATTATTCAATAGGGTGAAATAGGTCACTCACTTTATCTTATTTACCATTTCAATAAGGTATGAAAAGATATGATAATTTATGTTCTAGCATTAAAGATACTTCAGCTTATTACTTTACGTACAAATATTTATGATTATGATAACATTTCAAACATGACATGACAAATTTTAATTTAAAAAATATGCATTCAAACTACATTGTCTCCACCTCACTAGAAGAGGATTATTATAAATGTACCAATCACACATATTTTTAGACTATTCAATATGGTGAAATAGGCCACTCACTTTATCTTATTTACCATTTCAATAACGTATGAAAAGATATGATAGTTTACATTCTAGCATTAAAGATACTTCAGCTTATTACTTTGCATGCAAATTTTTATGATTATGATAACATTTCAAACATGATATAATAAACTGTAATTTAACAAACATGCATGACTTGTACATGATGTTATGTTTTAGGATAAAGTTATATTGAACCAGCACATGATTATATGCATCACTTTATTTTCTATTTAGGAGAATACTTTCACTTAGCTTTTGGCACAATATTTATGCTTGGCTTTTGGCACCAACCACTTAAAAACTTAGTGAATTTATGTTTATTTTAATCATTAGTGTCTCATTTGTCTTTATCAAGCCCACAATGGAGTAATTTTCTATGGTGAGTACTTAAATTTATTAAATATAAAGACTTTAGATTTGTAAAATACATGAACAAATAAAAAACTCTATCCAAATACATGTCCAAATCAATTTGGATGTTAAGAATAAGGCTTTTTAACTCAACAATTCACCTTTGGCCTAATATTTATTATCTACATTTTGTCTTGTAGTGTTTTTAAGTTGAATTTATATTGAATATGTGTATTATATAACCACAATACATATTTATTTAACTAACATACTTCTACCTCTATTTATTAAAATTTATGATATATTTGAATCTCACATTCTTTTTTTATTTTATCAAATTTCGAACTATTTGATTGCAGCACGAGAAAAGTATTGTAATTTGATAGTTCGAAAAGATAATATGTATGTTAGTCGTGATTTCATTATCAATTTTGAACTATACTCAATATTAGGGTTATAAGTTAATAGATTTGATAAACAACTTAATTTCAATTATATTCCTTTTTTTTAATAATTAAATAAATTTGAACAAAATTTTAAATTTGGGGTCCATTTAAGGTGGCGGCGCGACACCGCACCGCATCTCAGTTTTGTCTGTTGGGATAAACTGTGTTTTGACAACTTTTTTTCGAAAACTGACGCTGAAATCTGTGTTTTCCCGCCGGTCCTAGCTAGGTGCGGTGACAGCTTTCTAGCTGCGGTCTGACCCTTACAAAAAAAATGTAATAGTCACCGCGGCTTTTTGAACATCAGATTATTTTTCAAAAATTTCACAACTAATTTTAAATAAGTTGCAACTACCCCAAACTGACCCCTAATATATAATTGAATAGAGTTTAATATTCATTTATGTTCATGAGCATATGTGTTGTGTTTTTTCGTTAACAAGCGATATACAACACTCGTGGTTGATCGTGGTAGGCAAACTGATTACTCGTACTCAACAACTAGTATTCAACTTGTACTCGACCACTCATACTCGTCAATTCTTCAGCTCAGCAGAACTGTTGAGTCATGAGTTTGATGACTCGCCCTGATGCACTATACTATTCTTGCAGCTAATATTGATTGGATGACATTTTGCTATACTCATATAATTAATTAGGCTCGATTAGAATTATATATTACAAATTTTGGTGCATACATCATAGCCTTATAAACTATATAATTTAATAAGTTTAAATATGACACTGAATAAAATAGTGGGTTTTGCGTGAAGCACTATCAATTGTTTTTAAATTTAGCCAAAACTAAATTATTATATGTTCATTGTATAAGATGCTAAATCATGCTAANTATATATATATATATATATATATATATATATATATATATATATATATATATATATATATATTAAAAAGAATGTTTGGAGGCTATGATACGAGCTCACAGCCACCCTCATGCTATTACAATGGCGTCAGTATATGACTTTTTGGGGAAGATCGTTGTCACTTAAATAAATAGGTGGGTGACCCTTGGCTTTCAGGGTAAAGGTTGCAACTCAGAGTTCTCATGTTTGTTGTCTCTTTTGGCTTATCCTCCTGGGTGGCTCATTTCTTCCAAAGATTGTGGGTACGTACCCCTCAATGTAAATGTCAATGGTACGGATGCGCTTGTTAGTAGCTCCTTCTGCGGAAGCCTTGCCATGCCTTTGGGTCGCTGCTCCAGGGCGACAAATTATTTAAACTTCCCCTCCTTTATCAGCTCCTCAATCAAGCTTCGTCGGTGTTTGCACTCGTTCGTGCCATATAAGTGATCTTTGTAGTGCTTACAATGTTTTCTACTATCCCAAAGAAAAGCTTTGGCCCTCATCGACATTGCTATTCTTAAGAACTTATTCTAAATGGTATCCATTATTTATGCCATGGATACCTTGAGTGAGGTTTCGCGGGGGACCCTATGATTATTCCGGAGGTGTTTACGATGTTATGATGATCGGTGGCGATGGGCATTGCTGGGTGGAGTGATTTTCGAGTGGCCCTCATAGCGTGGAGGGTTGGACGGTCATGCACTTTACATGAGTTGTCCTTTATTATCTTGTGATGGTCTTTTTTGGTGTCTCTGTTCGGCGAGCTCATGGGCATTCCCATAAGCGAATATGTATTTATTGGCCATCTCCAACAACTCTGCCAAGCTTTGTGGCTCTGCAAGTTCAAGGTCGAAAAGAAACCTCTCTGACCTCACTCCTTGCATCAGTGTGGCATGGGCCATATCAAGCTTCAAATCCTTGACATCTAGTACTTCACTCTGGAAGTTTGTGATAAACGATCGTAAGCTCTTGTTGGCCCCCTGCTTTAGCAACCATAAGGATTGAAAGCTCTTCTTAGGCCTCAAGGCACTGGCGAACTGTGATAGAAAAAGTCTTTTGAACTCTGTAAAACAGGTGATTGCCCTCGTGGGCAATCTGTCAAACCACCTTAATGTGGTTGTTCTCAGTGTCGTGAAGAACTTACACTTAAGGGCATACAAAATTTTCAGCATGCATATGGACGATTCAAACAAAGCAAGGTGGTCTTTGGGATCTGACCTTCCTTTATACGTCTCTAAGAATGGCATCTTGAATTTCTCCGGAGGTTCAACTTTGAAGGCTTATAGGGAGAAAGCGTTCTCTATCTTCCTATGTACCTCTGTCTGCACCGGTCGGTTCCTCTCCTCTATGGGTGAAGGTCTGACGCTGGCTTAGTATAGACCATCGTCGGGCTTTCCCTGCAAGTGTATCATCTTCCTTCTATTATTGGTTGGTGGTTCTCCTTGAGGTGGGTTGAGTGTTCCTTGTCATTCTGGTTCTTCTCCTAGAACTGGAGTCGTTGCTATGACAGTAATTGCCCTAAGGACTTCTTTGAACCGTTCTTACATCTGGTTGGTGATCTGAGTTCTCAAATCTTGCAGTCCTTGTTGAACAAGTTCTTCCATAAACTCTCAGTTGCAAGTTGCTTCTCATTCATTCCTCTGACTAGACTCTCCATATTATTGTTGATGAGCTTCTTTTCTTGTTGACAACATGTTTTCACGCTCACCGCACCTTAAAAAATGTTGAATCCAAAAATATCATGGAAACACATCCAATGAATGAAACATTTTGTTAAAGAGTAATAAAGAGAGAGAGAGAGAGAGAGCAGTAGTAGACCAAACAAAGAGAGTATCTTATTCATGATATAGATCCCTATTTATAGGCTTAAATCCCAATATTACAAAAGCACATATTAGCCCTCTCATTATTAACATTTTAGGGAGGGTTTTGGATAATTATAGAGTTACTTGCATATAATAGGACTGGGGGCCGATTTAAACGATGAGGATTGTCGATCGATTGACAAGTTTTGATTCGACCGATGAATAGTCCAAAAGAGTGCTCCCCGTCGATCGTCTTGAAGGCCGACTAAGCAAAGGCGCGGGCTGGCTTGCACATAAAAATTGAAGTTTAGGCGTCTGATATGTGAATTCATCGTAATTGGGTGGTGCATAAGTAAAAGCCCCATATATATTTTTTGTATCTTTTAAAAATATTATTTCCTACAATAACTACACAATTATTTATTTAACAAGAAGAAACCCCCACGAATCCTTAGTCGACAAAATCACATCATATTAGCTCGAAATAAAATGAAAAATCTCAATGCACAAAGCTTGAGCTCTCATAGCTTTAATAATAATGATGAAGATGAGTTGTGATGACATTTGTATGTCATAAATGTCAAAGTTGAGGGTTGCATGATTTGTGGACCAAGTAGGTGTAGACCGTATTGGTGAGCTGTGATGACGTATGTATGTCGCAGAGGTTGGAGTCAATAGCTGCATGAGTTATGGACCACGTTAGTCGTAGTTACTCACGTAGTTCATAGTGATGAGTTGTGATGATATCCATAGTTTGTAGATGTCAGAGTGGGAGCTGCATGAGCTATGGACCAATTAGGTCATAGTTGGTTACTTAGATCGTATTGGTGAGCTGTGATGCCATCTATAGATCGAAGAGGCCAGAGTTAGGAGTTGTGTGAGTTGTGGGTCTTATAGGACATAGTTGCTCATGTAGTTCGTAGTGGTAAGCGGTGATGACATCAGTATGCTATAAATGTTGGAGTGGAGAGTTGCACAAGTTGTGCACCACATAATCGTAGTTGGTCGCATAGGTTTTAGTAGTTGGTTGCAATGAGAGAGCTTGAGCCCAAAGAAAGTCATTATTTTTGAGGTGCATAGTTACACCATCTTTAGGAGGCGTTGTTGCACCATGTGTGAGGTGCTTTGTTACACCATCATTAGGGTGTGTCATTGAATCGTATTCGATTTGCACTGTTACACTTTCTTTGAGAGGTGTCATTACACTGTATGTGGGGATGCATTGTTCTGCATTTTACCTCATTACTATGTAATGTGTGTTGGGATTCCGCAGCGCACATCATGATTTTGCAAGCAGTTTCATTGCAACAAGTCAAGGGCGCGTGATAGACAGTGGACGGCCGGCGGCGACTGATAGTGCTCCGTGATTGCATAAGTGAGAGGTATTTGGAGGATCTATGGTGTAAAAAAGGTGTAGGACTTTAGCTCCTCCTTCTTGCTTCAATCTTATTTTGGCTTAATGTCCCCACCTTTTCTTAGAACGGATGTAGGGCTCTATTTATATGGTCTAGGAGATGTCACTCTACAAATTAAAAAAGAATTCAGGCCATTCTAATGACGACCCATAAAGCTTTCCTCAATTGGATGACATTCAGTAAATATTTTAGTGTTTTAATGATATATAAATTGAGCGATCTTGGACACGTTGAGCCCGTCAAATTGTCTCTCCAAGAAGCTATATTCGGCAATAAGCTTGTCAGATTCGGAATATGTTTAGCCTTCCAAATGTGCATTGAATGCCTACAAAAATCATTTAACGGCTTGATCTGGACTTAACTTGATTCAAATTAGACCAATTTTAGTATCGTTGGGTTTGTATCGTCGAGTCGGTCGGTTTCACTGTAAGTTTACCGAAATCAGAGTTCTTACTTTTAATTAAAACTTGAATGTTTTCTTTTCAAAAATTATCTCGAAATTTATACGGTGTCTCGAAATTCATGACGGATGATAAAAATTTGTTGCTAATAATAAAAATAATATTTCTATCACCACCAAAAGTGATAGTAACTAGATAAGTTCAATTTTTAATGTGGTCACCATTCAAGACTTTTTTCAATCGAACAGAATATATATATATATATAT
>JXCR01138533.1:61527-86585 GCA_002079205.1 Phalaenopsis hybrid cultivar | reverse complement strand
ATTAAGAAAATAGAATAAAAATTATTAAATTAGATTCAAATGATATTTTAATATAAATAATAATTTTTAAATCTTACTCAAATTCTTATTAACTTATGGCTATATGATTAGGGTTGTTAAAATGACTCTTTGTTCGTGAACAGCTCGTGTTCGGCTCGTGAAGCAAACGAGCCGAACACGAACACACTTTTTGAGCTCGGAATATAAATGAGCCGGCTCGTTTACACCCCTATATCTAACATAAAAAATTTGATATTTAAATTTATAAGAATAAAATCATATTGAAAACTTAAGGATGAAAATGTATATTTCACTTTTAAAAAAAGTTAGTGATAGTGATAATTTTGATGTGATGTCAAGAATTTGAGTGTTATGTATGTAAATATGAAAGTTTAGGTGTGAAATATGTAAATATATAAGAATTGTGTGGTATGCATGTAAAAGCCCCTAAGAAATGGTTCTTCCAAAACATTGGCAGAGCTTCTGCTACAAAAAGAATGGCTTTCTATATTGGATGGAATTCTTAGAGACAATGATACGGTTTTTGAAAAAATCCTTGCAGAGAAACAAGATTTCTTAAAACTCAGTAAGTTATGTCAACATGTTTTTGAAAACTCTAGGGTGATGTTTGGTAGGATACTATTTATAGGATTTAGAGTACGTTTGAGGAGGCGATGCAGGGTTACACCATAGTTTTTTCGGTTTGGCAAAACTGTGTTTTGTCTTTTTTTTTAAAAAACTGCAGTTGAAAGTTATATTTTGTCACCGGATCTGGTTAAATGTCGTGGCTATTAGAAAGTTATGGTCTGACTTATTCAAAAAAAAAATTTGTAATAGTCACTACAGATTTTCGATCAGCATTCGATAAGTCAGGCTGGGTAATTTTCCACCTATTGTACAGAGCAATTGTCCAACAAACTGAAAGTTTCCTCATAATCGATGCCTTACTCGTGTTTGAAACCTTGGGCCACTAGACGAGGTTTGAATCATGCTACTGAGCCAACGAAGATATTTTTCGTCTTATATGTCCAGCAACAGCCCAGTTTATTTTAGGAGGATGGTGGTGGAAAAAGATCCCATATACCTTGTTGTAAGGCTAAGAATTCCTGAGACATGACTATTCTTCAATGATAGCTTTTGACTGCTTCAGTAAAGCTTTCTTGGTATCCAAGTGCCAGTTTGCATTATTGGAGGATGGAATTCGACAGGCTATGAGTGTGCAGGTGACTGATTTGTAGTTGGATTGTTAGTGAGTGAAGGGAAGAGAGAGTAGGAAGAGAAGTAGTAGAGTTAGAAGATAAGGGTGTGGTACAGTAAGGATGTGTTATTATTAGTGGGGGAATAGGAGGGGAGGATTTTAGCTTGTGAAGGGGGGAGGTGGTTGTTTTGTAAGGGACATGAGATTTAACAAAAACAACTTGCCAGGATATGATGATTTTTTTCAGTGGTTAGATTATAGCAGCAATAATCTTTGTGGGAGGTAGAATAGCCTATGAAAACACAATGGGGGTGCCGGGGGTGAATTTCTTTGTTGTTAGAGGTTGTTGCCAGGGATAATAGGACATACCCTGGGTGGGAAGGTGGAAGTGGTTGGGTTTGCGTTTGTGCAAGAGTTGGTACGGAGATAGCATGTGAGTTGTCTTAGGGTCTCTTTGGGGCAACTTTAGCTTATTAAAAAGTAGTTGTGAAACTGCTGAAGAATAATTCTGTGTTCAAAAAACACGGTGGTTATTACAAAATTTTTTTTTTTTTTTTTAAAAAGTCAGACCACGGCTAGAATGCTGCGACCGCACCTAGGGTTGTCAAAAAAAACTCGTTGTTAGTGAACAATTCGTGTTCGGTTCGTAAATGAGTTTGTGTTCGATTCGTTCGATAAGTAAATGAAACGAACGTGAACGAACTTTTTTTTTCATTTGGTTAGTTAAACGAACCAAACAGGAACAGTGATGCATTCGTTCATGTTTGAATCGTTATTGTTCGAAATATAAAATAATTTAAAATAATTGTATATAAAAAAAAATTATGATATTTTAAAAAATTAAATTTTATAAATTATAATATATAATAAATTAATAATAGTAATATATTAATATACTATATTAGTAATATACTAATATAGATATTATATATTTATATAATATGTTATATAATTAATATAATATATTATTTATATATATTAATATTAGGGATGTCAAACTGTCTCTTCGTTCGTGAACAGCTCGTGTTCAACTTGTTCGTTAAGAAACGAACACGAACAGTGACTTCACGAACAATTTCAAACACGAGCTTATTCTAAACAAACTAAATTTCAAACAAACCAAACACGAACACAATCTCTGTTCGTTCGTGTTCGGTTTGTTTACACCCCTAACCGCACATAGTTAGGACCAGTGGAAAAATGTAGATTTCAGTTGCAACTTTTTCAAAATGCTGACAAAACGCAGTTTACCGAAACAAATAGGATTGTGATGCATTGTTGCACTACCACTGCACCGCCGAAGCACATTTGATTTATTAGATGCAATGCTCTAGAGACAACATCAAGCCAAAAAATGTGAGGAAGATTTGCCTGAGGTAAGAGTGTCCTCATGATCTCAATAACGTGTTTGTGTTTCCTTTCAACCACTTCATTTTGTTGAGGAGTGCAGGGGCAGTTAAATCGTTGAGGAATGCCCGTTAAATTTTTTTTATGATAGCATTAAATTGGTGGTAAGTAATCTTTTGAAGCGGTAAATTTTAATAGTGATTCAACTTTGTACAGCATTGGAAACACTCAATAGAACCGGAAAAATCATTAATAAAAATGTAGTATTATAATTAGCTAAAGAAAGAAATGGAGAAGGTCCCCATACATTTATACGAACTAATTTGAACGGATAAGTGATTGTGGTTAATGACTTGATAAAAGGTAATATATGACTCTTTGAGGAAAGACAAGAAATACAAGAAGAAAATAGGGAGGAGATATCTAGAGAGCCGTTGCATTTGGAGATGGACTGAAATGGCTTGAAGTACCCCTTTGCGTGCATGTCCAAGTCATTGATGCCAAGGAGCTGTTGAACGGACCGTTGAGGTGAGAGCACGAATTTGCTGAACGGTCATTGATGATGCTACCTTCAAGGAGAGTTTCGTGGGTGGGTTTGATCCTTTGATTTGATAATCGGAAGAACGAAAGAAATGATATAATTGTTGTCAACAACTAAGGTTTAAACTGACATAAGGTTATGGGAGAGGTAGGCAACATGGAGAAGACGAGAGATATGGAACCGTATGGTTTGTTGTGGACAAAGTCCTTTTTTGATGGGTGAAATGGGAAGAGAGGAAAGAATTGCTCAAAGCCTACTTTGTATATTCATAACATGGACTTAAATAGTGTATTGTAATCTTTTACAAATAAACCCATAGACTTCTTCAATGTTCCCTTTTTACAAATAGGACCCTAAATTAGGCCCAAATCTCAACACCCCCCCTCAAGATGGGCAAAAGATATCCACTAAGCACATCTTGTCACATAGCCTATACAAATCTATGGTGTACTCCCTTTGTGTATTCTTGCACACCGGATCGTCGCAGCTTGACATCGGTGAGAAGGGATCAAAATCTGCCAGCAGCCACTCCAAATCTATGTTGTATTCCTGAATCGATCTATCACCTAGTACCACTGCTTCTATCTTACTATGAATCTGAAACACTCTTATTTTGATTCTCCATCCCAGTATAAATCCTCTTCAGTTTTGCCCAGATGACCCTCACCATTCAAATGACATCTTCTAATCAGGCAATAGATGGAACCATCGAGTTGAGAAGCCTAGTGTAAATTAAGATGTGTGTGCTCCTCTAATCATCTCCCTCAACAGTGTCAACCTCTGGCTCAACCTTGCTTACTGTTAGATATCCTTCTAGTCTCTTCCCAACTAAAGTAGCCTCAATCGGACAAGATCAACTCAGATATGTGTTCGGTCCATCAAGCTTCAAATTCACAGGAAGGAGATCTAGCTTTACCTGTGTTAGAGTACGTACTGAGGTAATGGCTCCCGTTGAGACGATAGCTCCTTGTATGAGTCCGATCAAGACCTCAGAACCTTATGAGGTAGCTTCCCCAGACGCTCCAATCCTTGACCTCCTACACCATCACTTTCTCCTGAGATCCTAAATCACAAGGATCCAAGTCTAGATCACACGTAACTTCTTTTCTTTTTGTCCCTGCGCTCCATATCTCGTACGCAAAAGTCACGCATCTCTCCCTCTTTGTTCCTCTCTGTCACCTCCCCTTGTCCTTGCATAGTGTTGCTCCACTCCTTCCTCTCTCAACAAACCACATAAGCCCTTTCCTACCTAAATCCCTCGCGATACAGTCGAGAAAGTTGGAATTGCAGCGTACAAAGAACCCTGTGATACAGTCAGAATTAGAGCTTATTGGGAAGGCAACTCGTGATCTCGTACCTTCGTGACTGAACCACGAGAGACAGTCGCGATCTGCACCTTGAGCTTGTTGGGAAGGTGATTCGTGATCTCGCCGAACCCTGCGAGACAGTCGCGATCCGCACCTTCATGATCGCGCCCTACAAGGCAGTCGCAATCCAAGCTTGTTGGGAAGGCGACGACGTGACCGAACCTGCAATACATTAGCAATTAGAGCTTGCTAGGAAGGCGAAGACGAGAAGGCAACAACATGAGGCGGCTAGGTGAGGCTCTAATACCAAGAAGAAAGAATTGCTCAAAACCTACTCTGTACATTCATAACATGGGCTTATACAGAGTATTACAATGTTTTACAAATAAACCCCTAGACTTCTTCAATATACCCTTTTCATCATTAGGACCCTAAGTTAGGTCCAAATCTCAACAGGAAAAGAGGAGCCATTTTGGACAATAATTTGTTCATCTCCTTTATATATATTGGATGTTGAAGATTGTCCATATTTGGGGTTAGGTGAGAAGTCGCACCAGTATCAACTATCTGTTATTTGATGGAGGACTATTGACAACAACTAGAACCGTGTTGGTACTGGTAGTAGCAGAAGAAGTATAATCCAGGTTGGATCTGTGCCAGCAAATAAGAGCTAAGTAGCCAATTTAGCCACATGGTTGGCAGATGATTGGAGGGACCTTCTCCACGCACTTGAGAAGATTTGAATGAGCCACCTTTGGGAGGATAATACTGGGATTTGTTGTTGTTTTTCTGGTTCGGGTTGGGATGCTTTCCCTTGAGAGAGAGGAGAGCTAGTTGAGATAGGGATTTGCTCCTTCGAAATATCTTCAGGCACATTAATCTCTTCGTTACATAGTAGTNAGATGATTGGAGGGAGGAGAGTTAGTTGAGATAGGGATTGTTCCTTGGCAATATTTTCAGGCACATTAATCTCTTCGTTACATAGCAGTGAGTATAGATCATCAAGATTAATGAGTGTTAATTGAGTGTGGATAGCTATTTTGAATAAATTGTCTGAGGGAGGTATATAATATTTAGGATATAAAGTATGATATCTTCATTTTTTTTATTTTGGAACCAGCTGCATTGATTTGGTCTAGAATGGGTTTTACTTCGGTAAAGTATGGGATCATGGAATTATTTTTGATAGAGATGTGGTGCAGCACATTCTTGAATTGGATGACTCTAGAGCGATTGGAGGATTGAAGTCTTTTGGCTAGCGTGAGACATATTTTAATTATAAAATCAAGACGAAGCACATGGGGATGAATGGTGGATGAGATGGCAGAGTACAAGGCAGCTGCAAAATTTTGATCAACCAATTTCCAGGCAGCATTATTGGTTTCCAGAGAGGGATTGCCATTGCAATCTTGCAGATAGTGAACAAGACAAGGAAAAGATACATCCAAAAAGAACACTTCAAATCCTGTTGCCTGTAACAGTTTGAGGATCTGCGCACTCCAGATTAGGTATAGATGGTTGTGTCAAGGCTAATATGTTGATGTTGGTCAGAAGAAACTTCAGAGGAGGACGGGTGGGAAGGGTAGTAGGAATGGAAAAAGAGTTCATATAACTAGTTTGGGAGGAGGAAGCAATTGGGTGAGTGAAGAAGATAGTAAATATGGATTAAATCCTGGATGGCTTTTATACCAGGAAGCAATAACACATAACAGAGTTGTAATCATGAAATACTCGGCTTCATGAAATGTATTCAGCAAGCTTACTATAGTATTTCATTCAGTATGTATTTGTAGTAGATTATAGGGTTGGTTATCAAAAAACATAATCCACATATGCAACATGAGAGGAACGTAATATGGTAAACATTCCAATTTCTTGTGTAAAGATTTTGAAGTATTTTGTAAATCAGCCCTCGCAGCAAAAATATATAATGACAAGCTGAGGAAAGAGCTCTTCATGCTAGATATAATGGTTCGGTAGAAATTCAGTTTCCTTTGTTTGGGTTCAAAGGATTGAACAGCCAAATACATGAAATTCATAGCATTATCCTCTAAGGTCAATCAATAATAGAGTTCACTATATGGAGTGGCAAAGTAAAGTTTATTGCTATTGATCTGTTAGTTGATTGTCAAAGTTTTGAGAAAAATAGGCTGAATTCTGAATAGACTCGATTGTCTTTTCCCTTGGTTTTCATCCTATTAAATAATAATCTTACAATCTATTTTAGGTACAAAATAAAGTGCATAATCTATTTTAGGTAACTTAATAATACATATTCATAATCTAAATACTCAGCTGAAAGGGAAATAAATCAGAACAAAGATATTGGAAAAAACTTAAAATAAGAAAGCTCTTAATTATAGAAAACTCCTAATTTAACTGTCTGATTTCCGTCTTTCTTGATTGACATCCCCCCTCAAATTGATGTTAACTGATCATGAAGCATCAATTGGCCAAAAAAAACTGATAACACAGCGGGACCAAAAATCCTCAAGCCGTGAGTGTCGAAGGCGAAGGTGCTGAAGTCGAGAATGTCAAAGCCCTCCTAAACCATAACATGATTTGAGTAAAGAAAAACAAGAAATCATTTATCATTGTCGTCTAGATATTCAAATCATAGCCACAAGAAGGATTCACTTCTAGTTACACAATACACATGCTACCGATTATAACCCACAAATAGGATCCAGTTACACGATCCAGATGCTATCGATCATAGTCTATAAGTAGGATCTGCGTTCTGATATCCAGTTACACAATCCAGATGCTATCAATCATAGCCTACAAGTAGGATCCGCGTCCTAATTCAAATGCTACCGATCATAGCCAAAAAATAAGATTCAGTTACACGATACATATGCTATCAATCATAGCCTACAAGTAGGATCTGTGTCCTGATCTAAATGCTACCGATCATAACCCACAAATAGAATCAAGTTACACGACCCAGATGCTATCGATCATAGCCTACAAGTTGGATCCGCGTCCTGATCCAGATGCTACCGATCATAGCCTACAAATAGGATCCAGCTACACGATCCATATACTATCGATCATAGCCTACAAAAGTATGATTCACGTCCTGATCCATATGCTACCGATCATATCCTACAAATAGGATCTGGTTACACGATCCAAATGCTATCGATCATAGCTTACAAGTAGGATCCGCGTCCTGATCCAAACGTTATTGATCATAGCCTACAAGTAGGATCTGCGTCCTGATCCAAATGATACAGATTCTTCCTGCGATGATGAAGACGATTTGTTCCCTCATTTTTTTACGCCAAAAGTGTTGAAACTGAGATGCCGAAGCCGTGAATGCCGAAGTTGAGACAAAAGCATCGATGTCTAGCGAAGAAGATCTGAATCGAACGAATAATAATACAAATATAACAGTCATTTTCAACCCAAGAATCCTTGTATCCCACAATGAATGGATTTTGCATTTCTGAACAAGTTCCATCTCTTCGCGTGCAGACCTTCTTTGTTGCGTCAGTACTAAGAAGATCCACATATCGTCTGTATCTCCCTGTCGGATCCACCACGTCGAATGGCTCTGCGTCTTTGTCTGTCGGATCCGGCCTTACGCTTCGCATCCTCCCTGGATCAGCGTCGCCAATCGCAATCCAATCCAAAACCCTTCTATCGATCAAATGAATATAGAAGAAGCACAAATAACAAGAAAATAAGATGTCCCGGATTCTCTCAGGTGTTGGTTCCTATCAGCCATCGATCGTATCGCAGCCGGGGCGCTTCGATTTCATGAGAAACAACAAGCAGCCGCAGAACCTTTATAGAAAGGCTCTTGAAGAAGACGATGGACAAAGCTTGGAGGGCATGCAAGGGGGCTTTATTCGTAGTTGAAAAATTAACCAAGGTTCGAAGATCGAAGGAGGACGACGCAACCAAAGCGAACGAAGGAGGACGAAGCGGTAGAAGGCGAATCGAACGAGAATAAATAGTTCCTCCCTTCCCGCAAGAGACCGATGGGAAGAGAGTCTTGACGATCCTCCAAAAACTATCGATGGTTAGAGCAAAAATCTGATTCTGATACCATGTCAAAGTTTTGAGAAAAATAGGCTGAATCTGAATAGGCTTGATTCTGGTAGTAGTAGCAGGAGTGTAATTCAGATTGGATCTATGCCAGCAAATAAGAGCTAAGTAGCAATTTAGCCAAATAGTTGGCAGATGATTGGAGGGAGGAGAGTTAGTTGAGATAGGGATTGTTCCTTGGCAATATTTTCAGGCACATTAATCTCTTCGTTACATAGCAGTGAGTATAGATCATCAAGATTAATGAGTGTTAATTGAGAGTGAATAGCTATTTTGAATAAATTGTATGAGGGAGGTATATGATATTTAGGATATAAAGTATGATATCTTCATTTTCTTTTATTTTGGAACCAGCTGCATTGATTTGGTCTAGAATGGATTTTACTTCGGTAAAGTATGGGATCATGGAATTATTTTTGATAGAGATGTGGTGCAGCACATTCTTGAATTGGATGACTCTAGAGCGATTGGAGGATTGAAGTCTTTTGGCTAGCGTGAGACATATTTTAATGATAGAATCAAGATGAAGCACATGGGGATGAATGGTGGATGAGATGGCAGAGTACAAGGCAGCTGCAAATTTTGATCAACCAATTTCCAGGCAGCATTATTGGTTTTCAGAGAGGGATTGCCATTGCAATCTTGCAGATAGTGAACAAGACAAGGAAAAGATACATCCAAAAAGAACTCTTCAAATCCAGTTGCCTATAATAGTTTGAGGATCTGCGCACTCCAGATTAGGTAATTATCCATAGATAGTTGTGTCAAGGCTAATGTTTTGATGTTGGCCAGAAGGAACTTCAGAGAAGGAGGCGTGGGAAGGGTAGTAGGAATGGAAAAAGTATTCATGTTACAAGTTTGGGAGGAGGAATCAATCGGGTGAGTGGAGAAGAAAGTAAATGTGGATTAAATCCTGGAAAGCTTTAATACCATGAAGCAATGGCACATAACAGAGTTGAAATCATGAAACACTTGGCTTAAAGAAATGAATTCCGCNTTTGAGAGGAGGAATCAATCGGGAGAGTGGAGAAGAAAGTAAATATGGATTAAATCCTGGAAAGCTTTAATGTCATGAAGCAATGGCACATAACAGAGTTGTAATCATGAAACACTTGGCTTAAAGAAAAGAATTCCACAAGCTTACTATAGTATTCCATCAGTATGCATTTATAGTAGAAGTTAGTACGTACTAGTATACAGTAGAGTACGGATAGTAATGATTGAGGATGTTGTAGAAGGACGGTGACTTTCGAGTATGGTAGGTCAATCCATGTGACCAATTACCGGGTGATTAGTTAGTTAATAGAGAGCTCATTGTGTGGGGGAATATACCGAGCTCATAAGCACGATAAGCACATGTGATGTTGAGTATTACAAATTTTTTTGATTTGGGTAATTTTGCAATAAACCAAAAAAGATAACACGGGATGAGTAAAAAATTATTCAAAAAGATGCTTTGGATTTACTTTACTCTCATCTAAACACTCAAAATCCCTATGTTTGAAATGCAACATGCTTATAATCCCTCCAATCCAAAAACTCCGGAACATATTTCAAATTATCAAAGAACATAATCCACATATGAAACATCAAAGGGTCCTACAAAAATGAATATATGTTAGTTTACGAGATGATCATAGAGAGGAACATTTTGTAAGGATTTTGAAGTATTTTGTAAATCAGCTCTCATGGTAATAACATATAATGACAAGCTGAGGAACGAGCTCTTCATGCTAAATATAAGGTTTCAGTAAAAATTCAGTTTCCTTTGTTTTGGTTCAAATGTTTAGACAGCCAAATACAAGAAATTCATAGCATTATCCTCTAAGGTCCATCGATAATAGAATTCGCTATATGGTGGAGTGGCAAAGTAAAGTTTATTGCTTTTGATCTGTTAAAAAGAAAATCAATAACTTCGTGAGTATTTTTATTAGTAAACAGATTTATGATCTTCTTAGTTAAAGAAAATAATATTCGAGAGTTAAACAAATGTTTGATCTTCTTATTTGAACTAAGAAGATTAAAATACTTTAGCTACCCTTGGTTCCAACCAAACAGATTATGATCTTCTTAGTTAAAGAAAATAATACTTTTTTATTTTCACATATTTTTTAGTGTGAAAGTAAAATCAATACCTTCGAGAGTATTTTTAAGGTTTTCGCAGAGTTTAGACTAAGATTAATTAATTTCTAACATCCAATCTAATAGAATAGCCAATCCCACTTACTGCGATAAAGGCTTGTTGTTGTTGTTATTGTTGTTGTTGTTGTTGGATCCAATCTAATAGAATCGAACAAATTTCATCATGTTTCAAGGGCTTATTTTGACTTGAAGTAACCAATTGGAGAAGCCAAGGGCTAGCTAGAGGAGTAACTTGTCACCTTTACATTTTTACTAAACTCTTTAATATTATATGACACACTAAAACTTTGCTCTAAATAAACTTAAATACTAAATAATAATTTAATATTAAGTGAATTTTAAATTTCATAATCATTTTTATAATAAATGTAAAAGTGTTTAAGAGAGGAGAAGTTTAAATTTAAATATTCGCCGCCATTTGATTTTCAATTCCGCCACACGGCCCACACCTATCCTTACGTTTTGATCAGCCCACTTAAGCAACTAAAATCTAANGGAGAGGGAAGTCGGAAGAAACGAGGAATAGTTTTCGCCTCGCGTAAAGCTGGATAGAGAGGCGGCAAGGGGAAGCGTCATCGCCGGGAGGGCCGCCATTTTTTCCGTGCTACTGTTCGCTCCGAGAGTTAGCTTTCGGATAATGGCTAAAAAACGGGAAAAAAATATTGCATGTGATGCGTGGATTGGGAACAAATATTAGTAGAGATACCTTTATCCCTAAAAATAAAGTTATATTTCTTATATGTTATTTCTCATTATTCATGTGTTATTATGATGGTATTGATGTATTATTATATTCTAGAAATAATACAAACCAAACGATTCCTTCAAGTTAGAGCCAGTTCAGAGGTTTAATCGTCGTTTGAATCCAATTATAGGTGGTCCTATAGGGGAGGGACTTTTTTATGCCAAGCGGAGCAAGACATATGGTCGGTTAAAGGTTGAAACGGTCAAAATGGCTGGTCTAGTTCGGTTTTCTAAACCTTGATAAATCCAAATATTTATGGGTCATTGAGTACTTGATTTAAGTAGGATTTAAGCATGATTTACATTAAACTCTAGCCAAAGCTTATTTTGAAAAAATTAAATCTGACCTAAATTAAAATTCAATGATAACCTCACTTTGTTGTAATTTTATCTGTTTGGGTAGTCTGCATTATCGCAGTTTTTCAAAAATTTATCGCTGAAATTTGGGTTTTCCCACCACTCCTGGCTAAGTGTGGAAGCAACTTTCTAGCTACGATATGACTTTAAAAAAAAATTTGTAATAGCTGCCGCTGTTTTTTAATCATCAGATTATTATTCAACAGTTTCACAGGTGTTTTTTAATAAACAGCAGCTGCCACAAACAGACCCTGAGAGGATTTAAGTAGTGTCAGAGACCGGTCACAAAAAATAATTAAAAAAAATCAAGTTAGAGATTATTATATTTCATAGTGAGGAGTATTTAGTTGGGTGGCAATCACAATCCATGATGTGTCGACTTCGCATTCCATTCGATTTGTTTAAAATTTTTTTGATTTTATATTAATGCTTATGTGAGTGTTTGGAAATTTATTTTATTTTTAACTTGTTTTGTGGGAAAATAATCTCTAGAGAAGTTGTATGAGTGTTTATAGAGTTTTGTAAGAAAAATACATTTCAAGATTAAATTTTAGTTGTGGATTTGACTCTACAACTCAACATGAATGTTTCAAAATTCATTTAGTCTAAATTCAATCAACAAAATGATCCCTTACTTATGATGCAAAAACTCTTTTCTATCCATTTTCTACATAATTGAATCCATCTTAAACAAGCTCCACTTCTTGGGTTAGACGTGAGTGTGTTCGTGTTTATCAAATCAAACATTCCTTTGGTTAGTTATCAGGCTAGCTGTGAGTGGCTATACTTTCTATCATTACCTAATCATCATGTTCACTTATTGGGTTAAGTTTGAGTCTCAATGCTTTCCGTCCCAGTGTATTTGGGTTTAACAAACCCTCCTCATTAATTAGCTCTGAGGCTATATGTGAGGCATTTTGCTCTGATCTAATCAATTTGTGCACCTCTTTGGGTTAGATGTGAGTCACTGTGTTTTTCATCATGGTGTGTTGAGTTTATCAAATCAAACTCTCCTCTTTGATTAGCTTTTGGGTTAGATACGAGTCTATGTGCTTTCTTTCATTATCTAATCACCAAGTTCACCACTTGGATTGGGTGTGAGCTCTTGTGCTTTCCATTCTAGTGTATTCTGGTAATCCAAATCCCCTGCATAAGTCTTCAATGGATCTTATCATTAGGAAACACAAAGCTCACCAACTTTATTATTTTTAAAATCCCAAAATTCACAACTTTAAAACTTCAAATTTCTTGATGGCCAAATCAAAACTTCAAAATCGCAGAAAAGCACAACATTAAAATTTCAATACTCTCAAATTCACAACTTAACATTTTCAAAATCATTAAACATAAATATCAATTTCCCAAATACCGATTTCCCAGTGGTGTGTGTTCATCCCTCAACGGGGATCAAATCCGGGTTAGAGGAGATTTACGACTACACGGCCAACCAACTTGTCGTCCAAGGTGCATATATATATATATATATATATATATATATATATATATATATATATATATATATATATGTCTGAGGAAGCTAGCCAAAATCAGGTCAAACATTCAGTACATCGAGCACAACACTTTTGAGGGAGATTACGTCTAGAAGATGATACAGTTAAGAGAAGAGATTACCGGTGTTTTAATAAACACAACAATTGTATCTATGTAGCATCACCTACTTATTTGTTGTTGATTATTCATATCTTAGTTATACGTTGTATCTCTGGATGTATATTTTTAAAAATTTTGTATCAATTTGTATTGTAGATTTCCTTATCGATAACCTTTTAGTTTAATTTTAAAAGTTTTTTTAATATTTCTATTGCATATCTATTTTTTTTAATTGAAGCTATATTGTATTATTATAATAGAAAATATGAGTTCAAAAGCAATAGGTACTTCGAGAGTTCCACCATGTCATTATGGCGATAGGTGTATTCAGCATCAATCAAGAAGGAAAGACAACCACGGGAGAAGATTTTACTATTTTCCTAGAAACATGGCTCTCAAAGATTAAGCGTATTTTCGTTGGGTTGATGACACTCATGAGTTCACTACAGACCGTGATCGGGTGAGAAGAGATATTGTCATGGAGAGAAGATTGTCCTGAAGACTTGATCATCAAGACTTGGAAAATGAACGTCATTCTAGGCCTGTTGGTTATCGTAATTGTCATCATTATTGTAGTTATATGCTTTAAATAATTGATAATTTGAATGAATTAGAGAATTTTGCATTGTAGTGATGTTTTTTTTTTGTAAATATTTTGAAAACTGTAATTATTCGAACATATTACATATATAAGGGTAAAACAAGACTTTCTCATAAAAAAATAGTAGCGACACAACAGATCTCCCAAACAAACTCCTATTTCTATAGTAGCAATTTTTTATTACTTATTGTAATTATTCTAAAACTATAATTATTTGAACAAATTACATATATAAGGGTAAATCGGGCTTTCTCATCAGTGACAGACAGCACAACAAATCTCTCAAACAAACTCCTGTTTCTCCATCAGTAGCATTCTAACAGTTCCTGAGAAGCCGCTCCTCCAGAAAGCAGCTTTGTTACTGTTTATTGGAAAAATAATGACCGCACCAACACATCCTAAAATATAAAAGTATTTTCATTTTGGAATAAGTACATGCATAACATAAAATTTTATATGATTTACATATGAATAATAAATGTAAATTTTAATATTTATAGTAATTTATGTATGCAAGAAAATTTTTGAGGTTAATAATAAGACTTAAAATACTTGAAAATTGTCAATGTATTAAAACATAAATGTAGCTATAAATATATGCAAGGCTTGCACGGAGCTTATACCGTCAAACCTCGATGACCTCATGCGGCGGCAATGGTGGCGGATCGTGCCAATCTCTCTGCCATGAAACAAAATACGATGAACTCCTGCCGCCACCACAGCCGGCAGCACAGGAAGATGACACTCGAGATAGGCTTGGTTCCAAGGGGGATCAACTGCTGTGCTCTAAGTGCGGGGAGAAATCGGCTTGGAGCGGTCTCTGCTTGGCATGCTTTCGTTCCTCCCTTTATGGCAAGTTTAAGCTCGCCGTCACCTCGAACGCCATGATTTCTCCAAGCGATAAGGTCCTCGTCGCCTTCTCCGGTGGCCCCGCCTCCAGGTCTCGCTTTCACGTTCTCTCGCTTATTGCTTTTGATTCCTTGATTCAATTTGGGCATGAAGGATATTTGTGTCGAAAGGCTTCTAAATTTGAGTTGAAAATCGAGTATCCGAGCGAGATTGGAAGCGTTTTTTTCGATTAGACCTTATCCTGCTTATTGCTTTTAGTTACTTGATCCAAATTGGGCAAAAAAATAAAAGCTCCAAATTCGATTTGAAGATCGAGAATCAGAAATTTTTTTCTTTGTTCTCATGCGTTAAATAACAAACTTGTTAGGCTATGCTTGGTTTATACATGAGAAAGCGATGTGAGCGTAATGTCAACTCCAAAAGAGCTCTTAGGGTGCTGAGCAGCCCAGGACTTAAATATACTTTTCGGCCCTACTCCCAACCGATGTGGGACTTTTTGCCTTTGACAGTAGGGTGTCAATCTATGAAGAAGGGTAGTAATGAGAGAATTAATTGATTAATAAAATTTAAGTGTTCTTAATTTTGGCTGTTGTTTGTTAGGCTTGGGACATGTTTTTTCATTTTCATTTGGTTGTATGTTACGTTTTTTTGCTTGAGGACAATTGTCATACTTTAGTGATTGCTATTATTTGGCTATAATTATTGGGGAAAATTTGATATATTGGTTGTACTGGTGAAGGGAAAGGCAACGAAAAAGCTAGTAACTTCAAATTATTTTTTGCCCACCAGCCCCCAGTTTCTATAGTGCTTGGATTTATCGGTAAACCCAACAATCCCAGTTTCTATAGTTTCTCTTTTTGATTAACTCATCTCCCTCCCTCATTTTGCATCAATCTATGACCAAAAACACTCAGGACGTCAAAATGACAAAACAGATCACAATAACCAAAGAACTTTTTGTTGAACAAAAGTGGAGCAAGATCAATTCATGGAACATGAAAACAAACCCCAAAAACCCCTCATTGATAGTAGCACGTTGGAGCTTATGTAGCCGCTTCTTTCAAAACAGTGCACATTATTATTTTGATTTGTGAGTATAGTAACTTAAAAATCTGCATTTAAAAAATTAAGCTTTTTTATCGCTTCACACACCCCGAGNAAGCTTTTTTATCGCTACACACCTCGATGAGTAAAAGCACTCGCGTCATTTCGTATGAATGATCCAAATGGAGAATTATATCTTTCACTAACAAAAATGAAATGCTTATCCTTAAAGTCTGAATTTCTCATTGCTCTTCACACACTTTTTGAACCCTAAAAATATCAGGATCTATGAGAACATGCCAAACTCTTGCAAACTTCAATAGTTACAGATTTTCAACCTTAATTCATGATATTATCAACTAGATTACTATCGATGAACTCCTCTCGTACAATTGCTTTGAATTTGATTTGCAACAAACCATCAGGAAAAAAGCCCATCTTCAGTGACCAATTTCCCTCAGTAAAGCAAATGAACTAACAAAGTTTATCAAAGATAAATTCACTTGGTAAACCCAATTTCACTTTAGCTTTTCAGCAATCGCTCTAACTGCTCTCCTCTCTACTTTATCCAAACCTACTACATCTAAACCACCTTTTTTCATTTAAAAAAAAAAATTGTCACCAATTGAAATTATTGAAAACTGAGAGAGATGATTATGCTAAAATTGCTAATTGCAATCGCGATTGCAAAGGCGAACTATTTTCTTTGTTGTTTGAACCTGATAATAATCTATCTGAATCGTCCTTTAAAACTATCCAACCATCCGAAAATGGTGATTCTACTACTTTAATCCCCTTATGGATAATTCAGAAATCAGGATGCATACCATCAGTGGACAACTAACCTCACTTAACTTTCATATTGACAGATTACTCCTGAAAACACACGTGCAAGTTCTAATTAAAAGCAATTCTATACATAATTTCATCAGCTTTCAGTACTTTCCACAGCACCATTTCATGTTCTGGCCATCAACGGTGACATACTTGAATTTAAAACCGAATGCCTGAATAATCCTCAATTACTTCATGGCAACCATTTAATTATGAACTTCTTCATAGAACCATTCAAGGAGTCATCTTGTCGTCAATGTCCAATCACTTCAACATTTAGGTAACCTTGTTATGAATTATAATTGTTTTGACTATAAGTTTTGCTGAGTAGGGAAAACCTATAACCCTCAAAGGAAACAATACCATTGGAGAGATAGAGAATGACTAAGTTAAGACATAGATGAGCTGGAAGGGAGATCAGAGGGGGATTTTCCTTAGCTTGAATGAGTGGAAGGTCAGAATCTGATCGGACCTGACTAGATTGGAGTGAGAGATTCTGTTTACATTTAATGCCCCTTATTTATAGGGTTTGGCCTCTATAAAATGACTTTAGGTCTATATCATCATTAGGACTTTATGCACAAATAGCTGTAAGGGTCACATCCCCACTAAAGTTGCAGCCTTGGAGAGATCCTCTTCTGGTTGACTTATTTGCTGAATGGAGAGTTTCTCTATCTCTAGTGATTCTCGCACTTGGACCTTCATACTGAGCTTACCGTACTCGTCTCGCCGTACTCGGCTTATGAGTGCTTTTTTGTCTTTATTCGGTTGCCTGACATTCTGAATTGACGTTTTCGTAGCCCACTTCAATATTCATCTGCCCGAGTAGCTTTTGTTGATGGATGGGCTGAGGGTTGTTCGATCCCTACTGATCTAAGTAGCCACTTGTGGTCATACAATTTTATTGTTTGTTATGTGCTTCTAAAAGAATTTCAACCTCAAGGTTTTCATTTAGTTATTTTTTAAAGTAATAGTTTCATCTTTCTTGAACCTATGTCTTTAATCAATATTTTATTATCATTATTTAATGGATTTAACCTGATCAAAATTCTTAGATCTATTTTTGTATTGGTTTTTTTATATATCTCATTTTTCCTNATTTAACCTGATCAAAATTCTTAGATCTATTTTTGTATTGGTTTTTTTATATATCTCATTTTTCCTTTTTTTAGCTTTAAGTTTATTATATAAAATATCAAAAGTTACCACATATTATATAAATCATAAAAAATTATAGTTTTTAGCTTTACCTATGATACTTTTTACAATAAATTTTTTTTACTTACTTTAAATTTGAATACTATTTAATTTTTTTTCTTCTTTAAAATGCACATTTCTATTCATTATTAATTTTTTGTACCTCTTTCTCCACCACCAAATCTCTTTATTAGTGTATGTTTTAACAAGCTTAAGAATTAATCACAATTTTAATAATTACAAATATAATTTGGCTAATGCTAATAAATATATTTAAGATGGTGCATGTGCTAGCTCAGTCTATTNTAAATTTTTTTACTTACTTTAAATTTGAATACTATTTAATTTTTTTTCTTCTTTAAAATGCACATTTCTATTAATTATTAATTTTTTGTGCCTCTTTCTCCACCACCAAATCTTTTTATTAGTGTATGTTTTAACAAGCTTAAGAATTAATCAAAATTTTAATAATTACAAATATAATTTGGCTAATGCTAATAAATCTATTTAAGATGGTGCATGTGCAAGCTCAGTCTATCCAGAAGGAGCTTGATGAAAATATATGTATCAAGCACACTCAGATATGATTATGACCTAAATAAAACTAATAGTCAAATAAACTTAAATGCATTAAATGGGTCATTTTAAAAACCAATCATTTTCAGCCAAATTATTGTATTAAAAAATGTTGATGGAGCTTAGACTGACTTGCAGACTCTCTCATATCGTAATCTGTGTTAAGTTAAGAGTTAAATTAGCTAATCTAAAGTAAATTTGATGTCATTTGATCCATTTNATCAAGCACACTCAGATATGATTATGACCTAAATAAAACTAATAGTCAAATAAACTTAAATGCATTAAATGGATCATTTTAAAAACCAATCATTAACAAAAATACTTTTATTTAAATTTTTTCAGCCAAATTATTGTATTAAAAAGTTTTGATGGAGCTTAGACTGACTTGCAGACTCTCTCATATCGTAATCCGTGTTAAGTTAAGAGTTAAATTAGCTAATCTAAAGTAAATTCGATGTCATTTGATCTATTCNAAAAGAATCAAAGTTAAAGAATACCCCGATGATTTTTTCTTAATTAGATCTTGTATTCTGGTTAATCTGNACCCCCAACCAGACTTCCAGTAATCATTCTCAGAATTTGTTATAATCTTCTGCTTAACTTAACGTAAAAATGGTGAGGAAGATTAAAAGAATCAAAGTTAAAGAATACCCCGATGATTTTTTCTTAATTAGATCTTGTATTCTGGTTAATCTGAAAAATATATATATAATTTAATTTGTGAAATAAGATTTCTTAGTCATAATCATTGATTGGAAGTCTCGGGCGTTAAGGCAGGTATAGGGTTTAGGGTTTTATTTTATAATTATTTGAAAAAATTAAACATCCTGGAGCGCTGTGAATTCTTTGTTNTTAGTCATAATCATTGATTGGAAGTCTCGGGCGTTAACTCAGGTATAGGGTTTAGGGTTTTATTTTATAATTATTTGAAAAAATTAAACATGCTGGAGCGCTGTGAATTCTCTGTGAAGGAAAACATTCCTGAAATATTCTCTGGCAACAATTTGTCTTTTTTATGTTATCTCAACTGTAATCTTGATGTCATTCATTTGAATTATGGCAACTGATCTCTGTAATGTTGGAATCACAGCAGCTGATCCCTGTAATGTTTGCGTCATATTTACAGGAGGGTTCTTCAATTTGTAAACCCTTTTGGTACAAATCAAACTGCTTATTGTGTTGTAGCTGCTCATGAACTTGTCTTATACATGGACTTGTGTTCTTATGTGCATTATTTTCTAGGGAAATTTGCATACCTAGCACACAATGCTTATGTGGTTATATATCTCACACCTAAACTTTCAGATTTATATATGTAGCACTTTGGTGCGTTGAACCAATGCATGAAAAAGTGTATCTCACTTTTAAAAAGTGGTAATAGTGCTATGTATGTGTTATTCATTACCTAGTCTAGTTGTCTGATGATTTTTTGTCATGACTCAAGTAATGTGCAATCCTTGAAAAAGTACTAACAAAGCTCTATCCGAGAAGTGTTAAGAATAACATTTTGAAGTGTTGCTGCAAACATGTATATGTTATGATAACTTTCCATATTTTATTTCTTGGTAACAGGGTTAACTTCTTCAAGTTGAATTCGACAAGTCTTAGATGTTAAATTTCATGCCTTCTTGTTGCAGAGTCGCTCTACAGTTTACTCATGAGCTACAATGTAAATCTTTAAAGAACTGGGATGCAAGTAAATCTCAAGGCTTACCAGTATTTGGCGTAGGGGTCGCTTTTGTTGATGAAAGCGCGGTTTCTCCTAATTCATCGAATGTTGTGTCCAACATATTTGAAGAAATAAATAGCATTGTATCTGAAATAGCTCCTGCTCAGAAAACGCTGCATGTGATGGCTATTGAAAGTCTTTTTTGTAAGGATTTTGATGATGGAAGGAGGTGTCTTAAAGAGTTGTTGGATGGTATTACAGATGTTACTGGGAGAGAAGATTTCACTCAAAGTCTGCGCATGCTTACTTTACAGAAGGTTTATTCTCAATTGCTTTGGGGCGTTTGGGATCACTTTTGATTTTTGTGTTTTATTTTATTTTACTTATAATTTTAATTGAAATAAAACATATTTGATATTAAAACTTATTTATTTGTTTTTAAAAACACTCAAAATAGCTTATTTTGGATCACTTTTGTTTTTTGTTTTTCTTTTTTATTTTGTTTTTATTTTGAAAATATATTTGTTTTGTGCATTTTTACATGTTTTTATTTTTATTATTATTACTTAAACTAATTTATTTTTAAAAATACTCAAAGCATCTAAAATTTATTTTGGGTTCATTAAAAACAACTAACCATTTCAGAACATACCAAATATTTTTCATTGTAAGTAAAAACATAAACAAAAAGATGAAAAATAGAAAAATAAGAAACAAAAACTAAAAGGGGACCCAGCTCTTTAGTTGTTTTGAGTATTTTTTTTTTTGAAACAAGCTAATTTGTTTTTGAACATACAAAAATAAAAACATGGAAAAAAAATGCATTGACCAATCATTTTCTTAAAATAATAATAAAAAAAAGTGATCCCAAACAAGCTTTAATATTTATCTTCAAGATATTGTTAGCCATACAACTTTTCAATGTGCCTACAGATTGCTTTGGACAACAGATACACCAAACTTTTGCTTGGATCCTGTACATCAAAGATGGCACGACTAATAATATCTGCTACTGTTAAGGTTTGCTAGTTTCGACCCGCTTCATGCTAGCTATAGTCTTTTGTTTCAAGTAACTGAAGAAAATTCTTTAATTAACGTCATCTCAGTGGCGTCGAAGCTATTTTATTATAAATAATAGATTTTTATTTTGAGATTATATGGTATATTTCTTCAGGGTCAAGGTTTCTCTTTACCCGCTGATTTGCAATATGTTGATGCAAGGTGGGAAGTGCCCGTTGTGCTTCCACTTCGCGACTGTCTTGCCCAGGAGCTTGCCATGCTTTGTCATCTAGATGGGTAAGATTTTACAAGCTGAGTTTGGGCGAGCTCCAAGCTTGTTTGTCTTTCGTTTATTTGAAAATTTGTTTGTTTGAAATCAGCTCGTGTTTAAAATTTTTCTTGAATAGTATGTTCATTTTCGATTCATTTGAATTCTTCTATTCATGTCTCTCGTGTTGGGCTCATATTTAGCTCAAATTATTTTAAAAACACTAAATTTTATTTTTTTTAGATAAAATATTAAAAAAAATAAAAAAAATAAATGAAAACTCAAGAATCTTTTCACAAAATTTTCATTTATATAATTAATATATAACAACAACAGCAAGCGTTTATCCCACTAAGTGGGGAAAATCGCATCTCTGTCTGTTTGTGTTCANATAAATGAAAACTCAAGAATCTTTTCACAAAATTTTCATTTATATAATTAATATATAACAACAACAGCAAGCCTTTATCCCACTAAGTGGGGATAATCGCATCTCTGTATGTTTGTGTTCGACTCATTTATAAATAGAGCTCAAAATTTCAATTTGTATTCCATTTGCTCATTTAATAACCAATTCGAACACAAACTATTTGCCAACAACGATCTTTTCTGATAGACTGGCTTATATCCCTCAATTTCGACTTCTGATGGTGGTACATTGAAACTGATTATATAGTTTGAAGACAATACAGCTATTCAACCGCCCCTCTGGAATCAATAGCTTGGTATCATCATTTGTTGCACGCCTACAGGTTGTAAAACCTTAGTATAGTACAGGATCTTTATTTTCAGTTTTGAATTCTAGGATAGCTGCACTGATGAAAAATGTTCTTCAATTTGCAGGAAGAAAACCCTTCTCGAGAACGAACGATAGTAAGAACTGGAGAGAAGTTGAAGTCATTCTCCTTTAACAAATTTACGCAGGATGGGTATTATGACTTTCTTCCATCGATTATCCGCTCTAAGTTTCAACATATTAAATACAAAGAATCAAAGCCTAAAACTTTCTGCCCAATCTGTGGGAGCCCACTGAGTGATTCGGAATGGCAGCATCTCCAAGATGTTGAAGGAATGTGCCAAACTAAAATTGAAATGTTCGCTTCGCAGTGTTGTCGAACTTGTCGTTTTCAGATAATCCCGAAAGATAGAAGCTCTCTTGAGAAGTTCTATTTGCTTTTACCTTCGTTGATAACAAATAGGATTAAGGATCAGGGATGTGCTGACCAGAGTTTGTTAAGGTGAGAAGTTAGAAATATGGCCTGCACATTTTATGTTTAGCAATTTTCTTGCTCATAAATGCTTTATTAATTTATTTGTGCTGTCTTCTCTGCAATCATAGTTTTGTTTACATACCATTTTTATTCTCCTCCCAGTTGTTATAAAACTTAAAATTTTGTTCTTTCAAGTGGTGGAGAGTTTAGAATACTTGACTAAGGAGAACAAAGATTCCAATAGCTGCTTGCTATCTGAGTATATATATATATATCGAGAGAGAGAGAGAGAGAGATAACTATGCATTCAATCTAGAATATTCATTTAGCTTTTAGAAGTGCCATAATGAGCATTGTCCTCCCTGGGAGAAATACATTGAATATTGTTTGTCTAATTAAGCATCATTTTTTTTTCATGTCAGGGAGCAGATAGAGGAGTTTCTTATCAACGAAGATGACGATAGCAGATGAAGTGTTAGTTTTACATGGTAATAGTTTTCCATTGTTTTCTCGTTCTTTTCTCTTTTATCTGGTTTAGCTGGGGTGACATTTGAGTGAATTTAATCATAAGCGCAACACATATGGAAAGCCTTGAACCCAAGGCCTCTTGGTTTACAATCTAAGGTCTCGATCATCAGACTAAAGGTCCGTTTGGGCCGGCGGTGCGACGCCGCACTGCAATTTTTTTGTTTGGTTAAACTGTGCTTTGTCAGCTTTTTGAAAAAGCTGCCACTAAAATATGTGTTTTCACATTGATCCTTACTAGGTGTTGTGACAATTTTCTAACTGTGTTTTGAGTTTTTTTTTTTTAAATTGTAATAGCTATCACGACCTTTTGAACATCAGATTATTTTTCAGCAGTTTCGCAGCTGTTTTTAAATAAGCTGCATGTCACCTCCCAAAAGAGCTCTTCGGGGTGGTGGGCAGCCCAGGACTTAAATACTGTTTTTCGGCCCTACACTTAGCCGATATGAGACTTANACCCAAGACCTCTTGGTTTACAATCTAAGGTCTCGATCATCAGACTAAAGGTCCGTTTGGGCCGGCGGTGCGGTGGCGGTGCGACGCCGCACTGCAATTTTGTTTGTTTGGTTAAACTGTGCTTTGTCAGCCTTTTGAAAAAGCTGCCACTAAAATATGTGTTTTCACACTGATCCTTACTAGGTGTTGTGACAATTTTCTAACTGTGTTTTGAGTTTTTTTTTTTTTAAATTGTAATAGCTATCACGACCTTTTGAACATCAGATTATTTTTCAACAGTTTTGCAGCTGTTTTTTAATAAGCTGCATGTCACCTCCCAAAAGAGCTCTTCGGGGTGGTGGGCAGCCCAGTACTTAAATACTGTTTTTCGGCCCTACACCTAGCCAATATGAGACTTTTTGTCTGTGATATTTTCCTCCACCCAATCACGTGACGCCCTCGTCACGGATCGGCTCCACCGAAGGTTCTATTGGACCATGGAGAGTCCACATCAGCTAGGTGTAAGGCCGAAAAATAATATTTAAGTCATGGGCTGCCCATCACCCCGAAANCGCCCTCGTCACGGATCGGCTCCACCGAAGGTTCTATTGGACCATGGAGAGTCCACATCAGCTAGGTGTAAGACCGAAAAATAATATTTAAGTCCTGGGCTGCCCATCACCTCGAAGAGCTCTTTTGGGAGGTGACAAGCTGCAGCTTCCCAGAAAGACGCCAAGTCACCTTGCATGATCATTCTACTTCAGTTCAACAAAGCGGAGAATATCAATTGAGACATATCTAAAACTACAAGATAGATTCAGCACACACCTATTATAAGTTCTAGTTATTTGTTTTCTTGATCTATTAATGTATTCTTTTATTTCTCTTATTTAATTTTTTATTTATATTGAATGAATGTCAATTATGGTGCAAAATGCAAGGAGTGCGAAGCACTAGTTCAAGTGAAAAGTCAACTGCTGACACCTCACATTTTCTCAGAGTCAACATCTTTACTTGGTGAACAATTCAAGAGCCAAATGGAGAAGCATAAATTGAGCCTTTTATGGAGATCAAGAAAAGCCTTTTGTGTTGCCAAAGATGAATNAGTTCAAGTGAAAAGTCAACTGCTGACACCTCACATTTTCTCAGAGTCAACATCTTTACTTGGTGAACAATTGAAGAGCCAAATGGAGCAGCATAAATTGAGCCTTTTATGGAGATCGAGAAAAGCCTTTTGTGTTGCCAAAGATGAAGCTTTTGCAAATTCCAAGGTGCATTATGTGCATTTCATGCAGTATTTCCCATTTGTTATGATGTATTATACCTTTAATGCTTGTACTATATATATATATATATTGTGCCTCATTTCTTGTCCAGTTGGTAGGCAGGGTCATTGTAAGTCCCCTCTGGCAAGAGTTCGATCCCTACCGTGGTGCCTGGGGGGTCGATATATAGACACATTGCGCAGACTCTCATCATGGGGTCAGATTGCGCATGGAAAATCAATATTTGGGTATATATATATATATATATATATATATATA
>JXCR01138533.1:0-61392 GCA_002079205.1 Phalaenopsis hybrid cultivar | reverse complement strand
TTAATATTTATCTTCAAGATATTGTTAGCCATACAACTTTTCAATGTGCCTACAGATTGCTTTGGACAACAGATACACCAAACTTTTGCTTGGATCCTGTACATCAAAGATGGCACGAGTAATAATATCNTATATATATATATATATATATATATATAAAGAGAGAGAGAGAGAGAGAGAGAGAGAGAGAGATAACTTATGCATTTAATCTAGAATATTCATTTAGCTTTTAGAAGTTCCATAATGAGCTTGTCCTCGCTGGGAAAAATACATTGAATATTGTTTGTCTAATTAAGCATTAATTTTTTTTTTTTTTCATTTCAGGGAGCAGATAGAAGAGTTTCTTATCAACGAAGAAGACGATAGCAGATGAAACTTTAGTTTTACATGGTAATAGTTTTCCATTGTTTTCTCGTTCTTTTCTCTTTTATCTGGATTTACCCTTCATTTAAAAAAAAGGGGTGACATTTGAGTGAATTTAATTTAATCACAAGCTCAACACACATGTAAAGCTTTGAACCCAAGACCTCTTGGTTAACAATCTAAGCTCTCAATCATCAGACCAAGGGCCTGTTTGGGACAGCTTAAAACTACGGGCGACATTTTCAATACGCCGCCATGATGTTTGGTTCGCACGTTTCGTTGACTTATTTGAAAACGGCATTTAATGTTTAGGATAGACGCGGCTCTCGGGATGATACCCGCGGGCTGCGTGCAGAATGACACCCGCGGGCCGCGTTACGACTGCCCTCGTTCACATCTAGGAGATCCATTGTTCACATCTATTCCGTCCTTTGCATCTGGGAGATCCATGGTTCGCATCCGTTCCGTCGTTCGCATCCTCCGCCCTAGACGCTCCTCCTCTTCTTCGGCAATCGATTCTCGACAGGTAAAACCTTTCTTCCCCTTCTTCATCGGCATTCCTTCTTCTTCTTCTTCCGCATTCTCGTTTGGATCTTCCCCCCATTTTATTTTATTTTTCCTCTTTTGCTGTCGCTAAGCATATCACAAGTTCTTTTTGAATGTGAGATCCTACCATTTCTTTTTGATCGGATCTTCTCGATTGGATTTTGAATGTGAGATCCTACCATTCCTCATATTTTTTTTGTCGCTAAGCATATCGCAGCAAGATTAGCACATCAAGGTAGAATTTCAGGACATTCTTCTTCATTTCTTGGAGCTTCTTAGCAAGTTCAAAGTATAAGAATAAATTTTTATTTGGTAAAACTTTTGTGGTGAAAATCTAATGGACCTTGCAGCAAGAAGATCATGTAGGTTAATGATCTTTCTTTTGTAGAAAAAAACAGCTCTTTAATGCCATTGGTGAAGCTTTGAAGGCCAATCAGCTAAAATAGTTTTGAGAGGTTTGCCACCTCTTGAATGTACATAGCAGAAATATGCTAGAATGTTGCACTATTTTGAATGGGATTAGCTCCTCTTTCTGAGAAGAGAAGTTCAATGACTTGCAAAGTGATGGAGTATGGGAGGTGTAAATGTTTTGAGAAGTGAAACCCTACATCTTTCAAATGGATTCCATATTAATGGGCAAATGTCATTCTTATATTACTGAAACATTCATTGTAAACACTACTGCTTCAGGGATTTCCCCATATTGTGTTCAGGATGAGGTGCACCATTTCAGAATGAGTCAATTCACTTTTTTCTTGAAACCTTTTAGCTCCATAGTTTTAGATTTCTTGGGCCTTGGTTCTACCAATCTAATTATGCATGAATTTGATGCAATGTCTGATTTGATTGTTCATGTTATTTGAAACATTTGAGATTTACATATATACCACATGAATCTTAGATATTTTTATATAACACCTAAATTTTTACTTATATAACTTACAAAATTTTAAATTGAATACAAAATTCTGCAGAATTGTCATTTACTTTAAAAAGCCTACAAATCAGTTGTTCTCAAAATGTAAACCAAATAGTTAAACAATTTATCCAAAATAGGGGCAGAATGGTTATTTATTCAGAATCAGCTGTTTTTCAAGCGCACAAACCAAACAATCAGACAGTTTATCTGAATCAGCTGCTAATCAATAGCTTATATGAATAAGCTGCAGCTGCCCCAAACGACGCTAAAGGTCCGTTTGGGGCGGCGGTGTGGTGGCACCGCCACCGTGCTGTAGTTTTGTTTGTTTAGTTAAACTGTGCTTTGTCAGCTTTTTGAAAAAGCTGCCACTGAAATATGTGTTTTCACATTGATCCTTACTAGGTGTGGTGACAATTTTCTATTTTCGATTTGAGTTTTTTTTTTTTTTTTAATTGTAATAGCCGCCACGACTTTTTGAACATCAGATTATTTTTCAGTAGTTTCACAAATGCTTTTTAATAAGCTACAGCTTCCCCAGACAGACTAATTCACCTCGCATGATCATTCTACTTCAGTTCAACGAAACAAAGAATATCAATTGAGACACATCTAAAATTGCAGGATAGATTCAACACACACCTATTATAAGATCTAGATATTTGTTTTCTTGATCTATTAATGTAATTTTTTATTTCTCTTATTTAAATTTTTATTTATATTGAATGAATGTTAATTATGGTGCAAAATGCAAGGAGTGCTAAGCACTATTTCAAGTGAAAGGTCAACTGCTGACACTTCATATTTTCTCAGAGTCAACATCTTTACTTGGTGAACAATTCAAGAGCCAAATGGAGAAACATAAATTGAGCCTTTTATGGAGATCANTATATATATATATATATATATATATATAAAGTTTTATCTTTTAACATTTTAATGGAAGATTAAAATTGTGGCATGAAAAACTTTGGAATTTTGAGATCATTTTAGATGCATCAAAGTTTTCATTGTGTTGGATGGCTAAATAATTGTGATTCTGATATATATAGAGGCTTTCAAATATTATTAATATGTATACAATTGAGGTTCCTTAGAATCAAATTTGTATTATTGATAGACATATATTTTTTTCATATAAAAAAGCTAGGNTGGCTAAATAATTGTGATTCTGATATATATAGAGGCTTTCAAATATTATTAATATGTATACAATTGAGGTTCTTTAAAATAAAATTTGTATTATTGATAGACATATTTTTTTCATATAAAAAAGCTAGATCTATGAATAAGCTTCTATTTTTTTGACAAAATTATTTTTGAATATATGTAGAACTTGATTAAAAATCACAAATTATTTTAATTTTATATTAATTGTGAACATTTGTAGATATTTTTTTATTATTAATACATGAATTTAAAGGAAAACAAATAATTTGACAATTTATATAATGAATTTCTCATTAAAATTGAGCATTTTTAATAGCCCTATTTTGAGCCCATAAAGATAAGAATTTGTGCTATGAGTTTCATAATAGGTCATTGATACATCATGAAGTTGGAAGACCTTTTATGAGGATTTTAATTCGACCAAAATATTAAATGGTTGAGATTTCATCAATTTTAATATTTTCTTAGGACTAATGATTTTATGTTTATATTATTCCATCATCCTGAGTTATCATGACCTCCTATCTACTTAGATGAGATATTGATCTACTTTGACAAAACGATTCTTGTCAGAAATCATGGGTTATTTCATCCAAGAAAATCCATGGACTGAAACACACGTCAATTGCATAAGTATACATGTCTAATCACATAGTATTTAGATTTCTTAGTCTAAGCTATTAATCCACTGAGGAATTCTTTAATTCTTAAAATGGATTAAATATTTGTATAAATTTTTAGTTTAATTGAAAAGATTTGGATTTTTAGATAGTTTGCTAAAAGCCTTAATTTTAAACTGATGAAATAAAGGGAATGTTGAAAATTTTCCTTAAATTAGTTTACACAAAAGTTCAAGGATCTCTCACTAGTTTCATCCTAAAATAGTTGATAATTTGGAATAATTATTTTTTATTCTCTTTCAAGACACAACAAGCATTCGGGCCTCATATTGTTTTCTACATACAGTTCCAGGATTCTCTATTCCCTTAAGTGATTGCAAACACATCTTCGCAATATTCTTATTTCACCAAGTATTTATGTTTTGATCTAGTTGTGCTTTTAAGCTTCTTTTGATTGTCCTAAATTATAACATATTTAACAATTTAAATGGTCGGTTCAAAACGTAAACGAAGAATAAAAAGTTAAAACACCAACTTAATCAGTATGATTCTCAAGAATCTAACATGAATTCACATTAAATCTCATAAAATCAATTTGAATAAGACAATACTTTAGTTCTACCTCATGAGTGAATAAAAAAAGCATATAAATCCATTGAACATACAAGTTTATAAATCAAAGAGAAAAAGTAGTAAAATTAGAAATTGTTTTCTATTAGAGATATTACAGTCGGTTGAGAAAATTTTTTAGTACAAAAAAGCGTTAGAAGACAAAATGGTGAAGCTCGCGACCATCAAATTTAAAGAGAGCTCTTCCTCATTATGGGAAAACTTATAGAAGCAAAGAAGGAGAGAAAGAAGTGATAAAAATACTAGATGGGAGAAAATGAGAAAGGAGATGCAGAGAAAATATTTACCTCATCACTTTTGTCAAAATATGTTTCTGATGCTCTATCACCTAAAACAAATGACTTATCAATGGAGGAGTTCATGAACAATTTGACCAACTATAAATGAAATGTGAGTTGTTCAAGTCAGAGGAATATACCATAACGCGATATCTGGGGGGTTGAAGCCAGTTATCAAGAACATTGTGCTACCATAGCCCTATTAGTCAGTGGGAAATGTCTAGACCTTAGCCTTGAAGGTGGAGTATAACAGAAATACAACAGACAACCACCCTTATTTAGACAACAACATGGGTACATTTGGGGTTGGGAAGACTAGACATGGAAGTGACAAGAAAGATCTGAGTGGAAAGAAACTTGAAAAGAGTAATTCACCCAGTACAGTGTCTGTCATGAGATGCCTTAGGTGCCATGACTACAAACACATAGTCTTAACTACCTCACCAGTTGTGTTATTTCATTCACCAAATAAGGTGTTGTAAAAGGAAGTGAGTGAAGAGGAGGAACTTCAACTCTAAGAAGATGAGAGATAAATTCTAGTCATAAGGAGGGTCCTACAGACTGAGTCGGAGAAGGATCATTTGTGGATAAGACATAAGATTCTCCACACTAAGTGTACCATGAAAGGAAAGGCTTCCAATCTGATTATTGACTATGGGAGTCGAGAGCTATGAGAATGTGGTATCCACTATGATGGTGAAGAAATTAGAGTTGGCCACACAGAAGCATCCCCAATCATACTTTCTATCTAGTTGAAAGGAGGAAATGTAATACACATGGATCAACTGTGCTTGGTTGAGTTTTCTATTGGTGATGAGCTACAAGATAAAGTGTGGCTTGACATGGTATCGCAAGGCCCAATATGATGGGCTCAAAAACAATTTTTCATTCAAGAAGGATGAGATAGATTTTTTGTCCATGAGGGACACGAGACGAGTAGGCATGACAATGGAGTTGATAATCATGAGATCCACATTTATACAGTCGGTATGAGAGGCTCCGATTGCAATGACTTTAGTCTTGTTAGAGGGAACTGAGGAGGAGGTTGAGATATTGANGACAAAATTATTTTTGAATATATGTAGAACTTGATTAAAAATCACAAATTATTTTAATTTTATATTAATTGTCAACATTTGTAGATATTTTTTTATTATTAATACATGAATTTGAAGGAAAACAAATAATTTGACAATTTATATAATGAATTTCTCATTAAAATTGAGCATTTTTAATAGCCCTATTTTGAGCCCATAAAGATAAGAATTTGTGCTATGAGTTTCATAATAGGTCATTGATTCATCATGAAGTTGGAAGACCTTTTATGAGGATTTTAATTTGACCAAAATATTAAATGGTCGAGATTTCATCAATTTTAATATTTTCTCAGGACTAGTGATTTTATGTTTATATTATTCTATCATCCTGAGATATCATGACCTCCTATCTACTTAGATGAGATATTGATCTACTTTGACAAAACGATTATTGTCAGAAATTATGGGTTATTTCATCCAAGAAAATCCATGGACTGAAACACATGCCAATTGCATAAGTATACATGTCTAATCACATAGTATTTATATTTCTTAGTCTAAGCTATTAATCCACTGAGGAATTCTTTAATTCTTAAAATGGATTAAATATTTGTATAATTTTTTAGTTTAATTGAAAGGATTTGGATTTTTAGATAGTTTGCTAAAAGCCTTAATTTTGAACTGATGAAATAAAGGGAATGTTGAAAATTTTCCTTAAATTAGTTTACACAAAAGTTCAAGGATCTCTCACTAGTTTCATCCTAAAATAGTTGATAATTTGGAATAATTATTTTTTATTCTCTTTCAAGACACAACAAGCATTTGGGCCTCATATTGTTTTCTACATACAATTCTAGGATTCTCTATTCCTTCGCAATATTCTTATTTCACCAAGTATTTATGTTTTGATCTAGTTGTGCTTTTAAGCTTCTTTTGATTGTCCTAAATTATAACATATTTAACAATTTAAATGGTCGGTTCAAAACGTAAACGAAGAATAAAAAGTTAAAACACCAACTTAATCAGTATGATTCTCAAGAATCTAACATGAATTGACATTAAATCTCATAAAATCAATTTCAATAAGACAATACTTTAGTTCTACCTCATGAGTGAATAAAAAAAAACATATAAATCCATTGAACATACAAGTTTATAAATCAAAGAGAAAAAGTAGTAAAATTAGAAATTGTTTTCTATTAGAGATATTACAGTCAGTTGAGAAAAGTTTTTAGTACAAAAAAGCATTAGAAGACAAAATGGTGATGCTCGCGACCATCAAATTTAAAAAGAGCTCTTCCTCATTATGGGAATACTTATAGAAGCAAAGAAGGAGAGAAAGAAGTGATAAAAATACTAGATGGGAGAAAATGAGAAAGGAGATGCAGAGAAAATATTTACCTCATCACTTTTGTCAAAATATGTTTCTGATGCTCTATCACCTAAAACAAATGACTTATCAATGGAGGAGTTCATGAACAATTTGACCAACTATAAATGAAATGTGAGTTGTTCAAGTCAGAGGAATGTACCATAACGCGATATCTGGGGGGTTGAAGCCAGTTATCAAGAACATTGTGCTACCATAACCCTATTAGTCAGTATGAAATGTCTAGACCTTAGTCTTGAAGGTGGAGTATAACAGAAATACAAAAGACAACCACCCTTATTTAGACAACAACATGGGTACATTTGGGGTTGGGAAGACTAGACATGGAAGTGACAAGAAAGATCTGAGTGGAAAGAAACTTGAAAAGAGTAATTCACCCAGTACAGTGTCTGTCATGAGATGCCTTAGGTGCCATGACTACAAACACATAGTCTTAACTACCTCACCAGTTGTGTTATTTCATTCACCAAATAAGGTGTTGTAAAAGGAAGTGAGTGAAGGGAGGAACTTCAACTCTAGGAAGATGAGAGATAAATTCTAGTCATAAGGAGGGTCCTACAGACTGAGTCGGAGAAGGATCATTTGTGGATAAGACATAAGATTCTCCACACTAAGTGTACCATGAAAGGAAAGGCTTCCAATCTGATTATTGACTATGGGAGTCGAGAGCTATGAGAATGTGGTATCCACTATGATGGTGAAGAAATTAGAGTTGGCCACACAGAAGTATCCCCAATCATACTTTCTATCTAGTTGAAAGGAGGAAATGTAATACACATGGATCAACTGTGCTTGGTTGAGTTTTCTATTGGTGATGAGCTACAAGATAAAGTGTGGCTTGACATGGTATCGCAAGGCCCAATATGATGGGCTCAAAAACAATTTTTCATTCAAGAAGGATGAGATAGATTTTTTGTCCATGAGGGACACGAGACGAGTAGGCATGACAATGGAGTTGATAATCATGAGATCCACATTTATACAGTCGGTATGAGAGGCTCCGATTGCAATGACTTTAGTCTTGTTAGAGGGAACTGAGGAGGAGGTTGAGATATTGAAACCCATACAACTGCTGCTATGTGACTTGCAAAATGTGATGATTGACAACCTTCTAAAGGGTTTGCCATTATTGAGGGACATTCAACATGCCATAATTCTCATCCCTGGATAAGTGTTTCCAAACAGGCTTGCTTACATATTGAAACCTGTAGAGTACAAGGAATTACAACGACAAATACAAGTTCTCAATGTGAGATGTTTGGACAGAGAGAGTACCAACCCATGTGTTGTCCATACCTTGATGGTACCTAAGAAGAGCAGATTATGGAAGACATGCATTGATAGTTAGGCCATTAATAAAATCACTATCAATAATAGTTTTCTCATACCTTTGTTTGGATGATCTCTTGGATTAGTTGCATGGAGCCATTGTTTTTTCCAAGATTGACTTGCATAATGGATATCACTAGATCTCGATGAGACCAAAGGATGAATGAAAGACTGCTTTCAAGACCCGAGATTGATTATACAAGTGAACAATGATGTCTTTCATATTGTCTAATGTGCCCAACACGTTCATGAGATCAATGAATCAAGTTTTCTAGACTAACATCAGGAAGTTCGTAGTGATGTAGTTCGATGATATTCTGGTATACAGAATATTTGAGGAGGAGCATTTACAACACCTAAGGATGGTCTTCGAGGTTTTGCAATCAGAGGAACTATACACCCACCCAAAAAAATGCCACTTCATGACAACACAAGTATGTTTTTTGGGCTATATTGTATGTAGTGCAGGCATTCAGATGGATCCCTTAAAGATTGCCATTGCTAGGTAGGTGGCCCAAAAATCCTTTACCGAGTTGAGACCATTTTTTAGGCCAAATAGGAAATTCATTAGGAGCTTTAACATCATCACAACTCCCCTGATAGAACATTTGGAAAGGAAGAAGTTCCAATGGGCTAATGTGGCCCATTTCTGTTTTGATACATTGAAGAAGAAGGTGACATAGGCACTAGTATTCACATTACCATATTTCAATCAATTGTTTGACGTGGAGTGTGATGCCTCAAATGTGGGAATCATAACAATATTGAGCCAGGGAGGCCATCTCATAGTATTCTTCAATGAGAAGATGAATGAGTCCAAGAGAAAATATTCAAGTTATGCGAACGTGAGAGCTCTTAATCAATGAAGTCGCTACCTACAAACAAGTGAGTTCGCCTTATTTACAGATCATGAGGCCTTAAAGCTCTGGAACAACCAAAACAAACTGAAGGGTCAACATGTGTTTTGGGTGGAGTTCTTGGTATCATTCCAGTTCGTGCTTAAGCAAAAGGCAGAAAGACACAATCAAGTTGTAGATGCAATGTGCCACTGTCATTAGTTGATCACTTTGATGCAGAATCAAGTCATAGGCTTCGAGATAGTGAAAGTGTTGTATAGGACAGATGAAGATTTCAGAGAGATCTGAGAGCAATATCAAGAAAAGTCTACCAAGCAGTATCACATGGCAGATGATTATCTACTCCACCAGAATAAGTTGTGTATTCATAATCTTTCAGTGAGGGAGAGCTCATTATTCAAAAAAGTCACAGCGGAGGACTTGCAAAACACATTGGCGGAGATAAGGCTCGCACTCATGTGAGAATATTTTTTTTCCCCAAATGACGAGAGATGTGGAGCGACACGCCTGCCAAAACTAGAGGGAGAATGCAAGGTTGTGCAACCTTTAACATTACCGAGGCCCCGTGAGTCAACATGGATTTTATAGTGGTTCTTCTGAGGACACAACAAAATAAGGATTCTATGATGATTGTGATAGATAGATTCTCAAATATGGTGCATGTCATACCTTATCACCAGGCACTGGATGACTTGTACTTCAAGGAGATTGTGAGACTGCATAGGATGCCCAGAACCATTACTTTTGATAGAGATGTCAAGTTTTCGAACTGCTTCTGGAGGACCCAATGGGGANGCCACTGTCATTAGTTGATCACTTTGATGCAGAATCAAGTCATAGGCTTCGAGATAGTGAAAGTGTTGTATATGACAGATGAAGATTTCAGAGAGATCTGAGAGCAATATCAAGAAAAGTCTACCAAGCAGTATCACATGGCAGATGATTATCTACTCCACCAGAATAAGTTGTGTATTCATAATCTTTCAGTGAGGGAGAGCCCATTATTCAAAAAAGTCACAGCGGAGGACTTGCAGAACACATTGGCGGAGATAAGGCTCGCACTCATGTGAGAATATTTTTTTTCCCCAAATGACGAGAGATGTGGAGCGACACGCCTGCCAAAACTAGAGGGAGAATGCAGGGTTGTGCAACCTTTAACATTACCGAAGCCCCGTGAGTTAACATGGATTTTATAGTGGTTCTTCTGAGGACACAACAAAACAAGGATTCTATGATGATTGTGATAGATAGATTCTCAAATATGGTGCATGTCATACCTTATCACCAGGCACTGGATGACTTGTACTTCAAGGAGATTGTGAGACTGCATAGGATGCCCAGAACCATTACTTTCGATAGAGATGTCAAGTTTTCGAACTGCTTCTGGAGGACCCAATGGGGGAAACTTGGCACTAAGCTTCAATTCAGCTCATCTACAAACAAATAGATAGACAGAGGTAGTGAATAGGACTTTGGGGAACCTCCTAAGGTGTTTTTTAGGGAAGAATATTAAGCAATGGGATCTAATCCTAGCTAAAGCCAAATTTGCTTACAATTGATCAATGAATCAGACCATAGAGTGCACCCCATTTAAGATCGTGTATGGGCGCAACTCCTCACTCCACTTAACTTAGTACCTTTCCTTTCGACATCAAAGATTAATGGGGATTTTGAGAAGAGGCTGCAAGAGGTTCAGAAGTTACAAAAAGAGATGGGAAATGAGATCACCAAGTTGAACTGTAAGTACCTGACATTGAAAAGTAAAATCAGGAAAAGGTGACTTTCTAAGAAGGGGGTCTACAATGGATTAGGTTGAAGAAATGAAGGTTTTCGGTGGGATCCTTCTAGAGCAGATGGACCTTTCAGGGTTATCAAGAAATTGAATGATAGTGGATACAATATCAACCTATTAGGAGACTGCAACATTTATGATATTTTCAACATAATGAACTTATTTTCGTACTACGAAGAACCAGAAGTTTCAACGAATGAGATCAAATCTCCTCCAACCCTGGGAAACTTATGCGAGGGATCACCTGGGTTAAATCACCNATAAAATCAGGAAAAGGTGACTTTCTAAGAAGGGGGTCTACAATGGATTAGGTTGAAGAAATGAAGGTTTTCAGTGGGATCCTTCCAGAGCAGATGGACCTTTCAGGATTATCAAGAAATTGAATGATAGTGGATACAATATCGACCTACTAGGAGACTGCAACATTTATGATATTTTCAACATAATGAACTTATCTTCGTACTACGAAGAACCAGAAGTTTCAACGAATGAGATCAAATCTCCTCCAACCCTGGGAAACTTATGTGAGGGATCACCTGGGCTAAATCAGCTTTTTTGGAAAAGCTGAACCAGTGCAACTAGAGTGGTTCAGTGGCTAAACCTGCCCTTTTCCTGGATTTGGGTTGTTACCCAAGGGGAGAGGTTCTTTACTACTATATAGATGTTGTTTTCTTTGATCAAGTCTCAATTTTCACTTCATTTTATTTATTATCGGCTTCTGTTCTCTTGTTATGGTNTGAACCAGTGCAACTAGAGTGGTTCAGTGGCTAAACCTGCCCTTTTCCTGGATTTGGGTTGTTACCCAAGGGAGGGGTTCTTTACTACTATATAGATGTTGTTTTCTTTGATCAAGTCTCAATTTTCACTTCATTTTTTTTATTATCGGCTTCTGTTCTCTGGTTATGGCTGCATTCGATGACATGTGATGCTCTGATTGTATTCTGCTCCAAAGTGGTGATTACCTTCACATATTTCGTTCCATGTTTCCCCTCGCCTGTTTACTACCACATTCCCTATGCACCTTCTTTGTTGTTACTGCCCTCCCTACATTGCCCCCTTACTACCGCCGCACCTCCCTTCCCATTCCCTCCTACCACCGCTCTTCCTACACCCTTCCTGCTCACTACCGCCACCCCATGCACCACTCCAGCCTCCCGCCACCCTTCCCAAGACACGCTGTTGCTCAACCGACTATCTCGTCGACGGATAACCCTCCAACCCCTCCTTCCCTAAACGCCACCTTCCCAACTCACCCTAACGAGTTATTTGTGTTTTTGTCATGTNTACCGCCACCCCATGCACCACTCCAGCCTCCCGCCACCCTTCCCAAGACACGCTGTTGCTCAACCGACTATCCCGTCGACGGATAACCCTCCAACCCCTCCTTCCCTAAACACCACCTTCCCAACTCACCCTAACGAGTTATTTGTGTTTTTGTCATGTTTTTTTTCTGTCAAGTGTCTTTGTTTATAAAATCCTTTGAATTTCAACAATAATATTATCATTCTATTGTGATTTGGATTAACTCCGGTATCATTAATATTATTAAGAAATATATATAATTTCTTAGAGGGGTACAATATTTGGTTGCTAATGCAATTTTTAATATTGTTGTAGACATTAGTTGTTTCTTGGGCTGATAACTTTCTGGAGCATGCAATTATTTCTTCTCAACAATGTTCTCACAGCCTGAATTTTTCCACCAATCAACCATGAAATGTTCTAAATAAAGAAAATAAGAATCTTGTTTCTATTTCAATATATATATATATATATAGGGAAAAATAATTAATAAAAAATAATCTCCCTATATTTGAAAACCAAATAAAAAATATATAAGAAGGCTTGAAGTGTACTTAGGTTGATGTACCCTCCTACTGCCAACATTTTTCCTTAACCTTTATCATGCCACCTCTGATCATATGATTCCTTTTGTGAGAGCATATTAATTTAATATTTTATAAAAATAATAGTTAAATACCTTATTCACAGAAGGGGACATCTAACCTTGATGTATCATAAAGCACCAATCTTGATGCAAATCTCTAGTTGAATGCTTTGAAAAAAAATTATGTACCATTCATTTGCCCATCTCAGAAAGTTTATAATCAAACTGAATGTCTAGACAAGATGATGCAAACTACGCTAAAAACAATCTAATTATAATCTAACNGACATCTAACCTTGATGTATCATAAAGCACCAATCTTGATGCAAATCTCTAGTTGAATGCTTTGAAAAAAAAATTATGTACCATTCATTTGCCCATCTCAGAAAGTTTATAATCAAACTGAATGTCTAAACAAGATGATGCAAACTACGCTAAAAACAATCTAATTATAATCTAAATGAGCCCAAATTAAACACTTGAAGTATAATTAAAAGTTTTGAATACCACCATCATTAATCATGAAAGTTGAGCAATAACAACATGTCAAGAGAAACTGTAAGAATGCTTCTAGAGTTTCAGAATTTGACAGAAAAGGAACAAGACAAAAGACACAAAAGGGAATAAATCATTATATACTTACTAGCCAAAAACTATTATCAAAATTACATAAACATGCCAAGGNGCGCATGAGAAATTGATATTTGAGCCTCTGCCAGATATATATATATATATATATATATATATATATATGATCCTAAGGCTATCTTTTATATATTTTGGATTTTTTTTCTTTAGGGTGAAAATCTTCATTATTCTCACAATTAAAGTTTTATCTTTTAACATTTTAATGGAAGATTAAAATTATCTAGATTTTAACATTATTAAAATTGTGGCATGAACAAGCTTTGGAATTATGAGATCATTTTAGATGCATCAAAATTTTCATTGTGTTGGATGGCTAAATAATTGTGATTCTGATGTATAGAGACTTTCAAATATTATTAATATTTATACATNTGGATAAAAACTGATTTCTATGTTGCATCAAAATGTACAACTCTATACTCTTGGCCGTAGAAACTAGCTCCTCTCAAAAGCTGAGCAGAAAGAGAGGGAGAGGGAGAGGGAGAGAGAGAGTAGCATAGGCCTCCGAACCTAAAGCTAAAAATCTGAAGGCTTCTGCTTCTTAAGATGCTCAAACTTCTTAAAAATCCTTTACAAGGGGCCTTGGTAGCGCATAGGGGTGATGGGTAGTTATACCTGAATGAATAGCACTTGTAACGTTATTTGGAGAGGCCGGCTGATGATAGTTACCCAAAGCAGACTGAAAACCATTCAAAACATTCATTGAAGAGCCAGGGTGAAAGCCATTTGTGGAAATCATTGAAGATCCTGAAGGGCCTGGCAGAGAATGATTTGAATGTGGAAATAAACTGTGCATAACCTCGGGTGCCGAGCGCGGTGGAAGCCGGACAGCCATGGTTTCAGAAGTCTCTGCGTGGGAGTGATTTAATTCACTGGAAAGAACATAATGGAGTTAAAAAGCCGACATTTTTTCTTTTGTTAAGATATTCGACCGATCAAAAAATAATTTTCTCACTGCAGGTAGATAGAAACTGAATCATGTTTTTCAGTTCTAATGAGCTGATTGCATTAGTAATGAAGCATACTAACCCATTGGCCGACTGTCTTCCCTTCATCGTAGGTTCGCTTTTTGATCTAGGTTTATCTCTCGGGCTGTAAGTGATCTCCTGAGGAGTTTATGTATAGCTTTTATGAATAAAATTCATAGATTAAGGTGTTGGAGATAAATTTCAGTGATCTGAGGCTTACATTAAGTTTGAGTCCTGCAAAAGCCTGAATGGAGCCATGGAGATTGTAATGGTTTGAGTTGCGAATAAAGGGGTGATCAAGTAGCATGCTTGCAGTTGGTCTTTCTGCTGGGTTTCTTCGGAAACAACGCTGCAGAAAATCTTTACCCTCAGATGAGAGAGTCTCGGGTATCGGCGGATCTTTATGCAATACCTTGAACATTGCAGCAGCCTGGATTCATAAAGAGCAGAGTAAACGCTAAATATTGAATAAAAAAATGGCAATCCAAAATTTAATGTAATTGGTAAGCTAAATCAAAAATTAAAATTATGTTTTGGGGCAATTACATACATAGCACTCGAAACTTTGCTAGTAAATAGTGATATTCGGAGCCATACACATCTCAAGAAATCTACTAGGCATTGGTTCATTATTTTTGTTGATGATCATATCTAAGTATTGGCTATATTTATTCAAAAAATAAATCAAATATGAAATATATTAAAAAACTTCTATAATATGATCATAACTCAATATTTCGCCGACATCCAGATCACTTATTTTGATAGGGTCACCAAGTATTTCAACTATAGTCTAAGAATAAACCTAATCAGAATGTTATTATTCATCAAGTTTATTGCCATAGCACACTCCAACAAAATGGTAATTGTCCAAATACACCGCATTAAAATGGTATAGCTGAAACAAAAAACAACATCTTTTGAAGGGGACAAGATCTACCATATTTATCACTAATACCCTAAACATTATCAAGGTAATACCATCCTTATGAGGTGTTACCTTATAATGTGTTTCTTTTTAAAATTCCGATCGATGGTTTTCTCAAATGTTTTCCAAATACATACTACTTCCAATCTACTTCTTAAGATCCGAGCCTAATAGGGATAAACTTGATCTCAAATTCTTCAAATGTATCTTTCTCAGGTATGAGACAAAGTAAAAAGAGTTGCGTCCATGTTTGCCTCCTTTTTTCAAAAACAAAACCGTTTTCTATAAAATATTCATATCAAGAGAGATAAAAGATGAAAGAAATTGTAATAGTTCATCCTTTAAATTCATCCTACCCATAAATACCACAGAATGTCTTAATCTTCTCGTACCTGACAGTGTTGAGAATGTCAATGCTCTCATTCCTTAAAATATATCTGACCAACATGTGCATCATTTGATCCCACAACATTCTTCTAAAATTTACTTTTCCTCTCGAAGAAAGAATCTATAAAAAATTAAAAATCTTCTGCCTCTCAAAGCATGTCATGAACTTTATTTGAAAACTCTTCTTCCATATGATATTATCTCAAAATTATTCATTACTCTGAGAAAAGCTGCTCATGCATGTACTCAACATCATGAAGAAAATGTTGTGAGATATGACCATTATTCTTTTGATTAAACTTTGATCTCCAACTTAGTAGAAATTGAAATTCTAAAGACTATAAAAGAGGCCCTCAATAAACCAGAATAACACAAGGCTATGTAGGACGAAATAAAAAGATCCTAGAAAAAATAGAACATGGGCGGTCATTCAACAGCTCAAGGATGCAATTCATGTTGAATGTAAATGGTATTTACAGTCAAATATCAGTTAGATGGGCCAAGTGAAAGATACAAAACATGACTGGTTGCAAAGTTTCACCGAAATTTATAGGATTGGCAACATTTTCCTTCAATCCTACTGGTAAATTAAACACTATTCATGTCCTTCTCCCAATAATAGTCAAGCTAGTCAACTGAATATCAAGAATACAATCTCAAATAATGACTTAAATAAGTTTACATGGATAGGGATCATTGACGTCAGGAAGACAAATTCAGCATGCAATTTAAGAAAATGTGTGTATAGAACCAAATTGTCGCCTAAAACCTGCTTCAGAAGGTTCCCCAAATGTATGTGTTAAGAAGAATTTAATAAGCTTGATCACGTTGTTCTACAATACAATATTTTGAAGAAAAGGATGATTGAGTTGTTCAAAATCAAAAACGTTGGTCCTCTCAGGTACTTTTTAAAGGAAAAAAAAGGTTAAAAATATATATGCTATTATACATATTTTAAGGAAAAACCATTTTAAATCTCTTAGAAGAATCTACTTTAACTAGAGCAAACTTGTTGACACTCTAGATCCTAACACAAATTAATCGTAGCACAAGAACTCCAATTGATAAGATATCAAAGATTGATTGGAAAACACATCTATTTATCACATAACAGAACTGATATTATCTTTTTTATTAGTATAGTAAAAATATTCAACAACAACAACACCACCAAGCCTTTATCCCACTAAGTGGGTCGGCTACATGAATCCTTTTTCTCCAATGTGTCCTATTGAGTGTCATATTTACATTTAATTCTAATAAATAAAGATCATTTTTTATACATACCCAAGTCATTTTAGATTTGCCTCTAACTTTCTTAACATAAGTTGAATTTAAAACATCTAATCTCCTATTCAGATCATCAGACAATCGACATTTAATGTGACCAAACCATCTAAGAAGACTCTTTCTAATCTTGTCTGCCATTGGAGCTACACCAACCCTTTCACGGATACATTTGTTTTGAAGTTTGTCTCTAAGAGTCAAGCCACTCATCCATCAAGCATTCTTATCTCAGCAACATTTAACTTAGTTTTATGCTTCTCTTTTATCGGCCAACATTCTGCACTATAAATCATGGCAGGTCGTACCAGCATCTTACAAAATTTTTCTTCAAGTCTAAACGGTACTTTTTCTATCACACAATAGACACGATGCATTCCTCCACTTCAACCATACAACTTGAATTCTCCTAATAACATCCCCATCTCCTAACCGGATATTCAAGTTAAAAAAAATAAAAAAATTAATGATAGCAATTCAAGTGAAGGGAATCTAGATTCTAGATTAATAGAAGCTTATATTGATGTTGATTAGCTAGGCTCTACAATTTTTAGAATATCTATATTGAGGTACAACATTTATGTATAATCTTATAATATGGAGAAGAAAAATAAAATGTAAGTTGTGCTCAAATTCTTTACTGATGGAATTCGTGAATTAATTTGGTTTAAACTACTAAAAAAGCTTTAAGTAATTATCAAGTCTCCTTTGTTATTATATTGTGACTGAAGATCATGAGCTGTCGGTTAGCATAGACGAATTATTCTCACACTTATGTTCAGAAGAAACCACTCAAGCTACATAGGCAGCTTGTGATATTCAGTCAGAAAATTAGGATTCACATACTGCTCTCACCGTATCAAGTGATCGCAGAAGATGACACTCCAATCAGTCAAAAGCTAAAACAGAGGAAAAAAACTAAATTTAGTTGTCACTCCAATTGCAATTCCATCAATCTTCCCACACCATGAAATACCAAACCCCATCAGTTAGCAAGCTAATGTCAAATCTACAAAAAGTTGGGTCACTCATCATTTAAATGTTAGTACAGAGCAGACTTAACTTACAATCCTTCTTCAACTAGGTCCAACCCTACATTACTAGTTGTCTCTCAGAATAGTAGCTGGTACATAAACTCTAGCACTATATCCCACCTCATACACAACATTGACAACATATAGAATCCCATACCATACAAAAGTCCGCGTTAAGTCACCATTGGCAATAGATAAACATTTAGCAATCACACACACCATAAATGGCATCCTGCCCACCGCCTTTCGTAAGATGAAACTCTCTCAAAACTTTCATGTTCCCAAATTATCTCATAATCTCATTTCCATCGTCAAACTAACTAATGACAATAACTATATTGTCACCTTCAATTCTGATGGTAACCTTATTAAGGATCAAAACTCTCATATGTCACACCTCTTAGGCCCGACATAATGGACTATATCTAACCAACTTAAAACCTCAACTACTACTATCTCTATAGCTAGAGCTCTCCTCACAACTCACTCCAACACTGTCAAATGGCACAGTTATCTGAGTCATCCTCATTACAATACTATTTTCTATCCAAATTACATCCAACATAATATTTCTCAAATAATAAATTTCAAAATACTTATTGTAACTTAACAAATAGGCACAAATTATCATTTCTGATAATTAGGGTTCTTCGCACACCATCTCTCAACAGAATAAAAGTATTATGTCTCATTTATTGATGATTTCGCAAGGTTTTGTTGTGTATTCCCCATGAAAAATAAATATGAACTTACCTCCATCTTCATCATATACAAAATATAATGAAAAAACAATCAAACCATCACATCAAAATTCTCCAATTTGATAAAGGTAGAGAATATCTTAGTCACAACCTAAGAATTCAACTAAACAAATGGGAATCATACATCAAATCACTTGTCCACATGCTAAAATGGAGTCACTGATTGCAAGCATGAACATCTCATTGAAATGGCCCATAATTTACTTCTCGAAGCTGGTCTATCACATTTTCTATGAATTGATTCTCTCCTCACAACTACCCTCATCAAATACAAACATTCTCTCACCCTATTATCAACTCCCTCTATAGCAACACCTGACTACAATCACCTCAAAAAACTTGGATGTGCATGCTATCCTTGGATAAAACCCTACTCTAAAAACAAACTCTCCCTAGCCTTCAACAATGTGTCTTCCTCGGCAATAAAGATAACACCAAATGCTACAAATGTTTTCATCCTCCTATGGGCCAAATGTTCATCTCCAGGCATGCAATTTGCCACGAAGAGCTTCCCCTACCACCATAATGTCCCTTCATACCACCAATCAACCACTATATCATATATTCAACCTCTACCTCTTGTTCCACTCTCAAATACCAAAATTATACCCTCTCAATCATCCATCATCACTTAAATACTCCCTCTACATCACCAACATATAATCAAACTACAGTTTCCCCATCCAATTCCTCTAAATTATAGGTCCCTCAAGTATCTCCAGGGCTTGAACCCGTTTCCCTCACTATCCCTCTCACTCCAACCACAACTACTTCACCTTCAACATCTCTTAGTCACCTGATAATCACCAGGTTAGATAGGAAGTATCAAAACAAAGCAAATTCTAGACTTGGCCCATGCAATCTATTATCCACCTAATTTCGCATCCTACACTGTTACCATAAAAAAATGAAATATGGTGCAAGGCTATAGTTGATGAATTTGCAAGCCCTTCAACTTCAAGGCACTTAAACATTTGTTCTCCAACCACCACATGATGAGATACTAAACTGCAAATGGACCAATAAAACCAAATTACAATAAAACAGTTCCATAGCTCGTTACAAAGCTCTCCTAGTTGCACATGGCTACAAGCAACAATCTGTCATTTTAACTATACAAAAACATTCAGTCCAGTTGTTAGAATAACCATAATTTGTGTCCTCTTTTTTGTTGCTATCTCTAACACAACTCAATGTTTCCAATGCCTTCCCTTCACGGACATCATCAAGACAAAGTCTACATGACCCAAACTCAAGGGTTCATCGACTACAATCATCCTAATTATGTCACTTCCACAAAGCCATTTATGGCCTCAACAAGCACCAAACTAATGGTTTAAAATTCTCTCCCAATTACTAGATGGCCTCAGGTCTCATGCTAGCTTAGCTGACCCCTCTTTCATGATATATGATTATGTCAACAAAATCATATACGTCCTCATATGTATGAATGATCAATCAATTATAAGAGACAATCAATCTCTCATCGACAACATTGACAACACACTTCAATCCCTTCATCAACAGCTCCAAATAAGAAACCTGGTACACATTCATCACTTCCATGGCATTGACATTAACCAAACATCCATAGGCCTAAACCTCAATCAACCTCACTATGTTATGGAAATACTTTGGCGAGAAAGAATGGCATCCTGTAAACCAATCCATACACAAACCATAGCAAAAGAATTACCACCAACAGTACCTGATCAAACGCTCACCTATATTGACACCGGTTCTCTTTAGCATCTAACCATAACTCGCTCAAATGTCTCTTTTGTCGTTAATAGAACATCACAACACATGTACAAACCCTATCAATCCTACTACTTATATCTTTAAACAACTATTACGATATATTAAAGGAACACTATCTTATTGCCATCCTATCAATGCTACCGATCTGCATCTACCAGCCTACTTCAACTTGGACAAGCCCAACAACACCAGTGGCAAAAAATTCACATTTAGTTGTACGTTTCTGGGATCAATCTGATATTTTGGTCTAACAAAAAACAACCTACTTTCACCGGTTCTTCTTAAGCAGAATACCATGGTCTTGGCTCAAATAGCAGCGAAAATCATATGGATAAAAATTAACATCCAAAACAACTCACTATACTGTGACAATGTATCAACACTGGCTCTCGCCAACAATCCAATTTTTCATGCTCTCACAGAGTACAGAGATAGACATCACTTCTCCCGAGATTGCAACAAAGCAGAAATAATTGCAGCTTATTATCTTCTGTCTAACGATTAGTTGGATGTTTAGCATCCCAATTATGTTTCACAACTCATCCAAAACATCCAGCCATCCAACTAAAACACACTGCATTACCAGCTCAAGGAGATCGTAACTAACTCTGCCAAGAATATACCTTTTGTCCCCTATACACCTCCATATTAATCTGCAAAGTTCAGTAGCTCATAAGCAGCAATTAATACAAGTCTCTATTCTCGTTTAGTCTAATTTCCTCTCTTCCAATAACTTTCTTGTCTCTCTCTTCATTTCATGCGTTCACCCTTTTAATTCTCTGTTTATAAGGCCAAGTTTTAGCCAATTGATGCAATGAAGGATTCCACTCCTCTTCTATATCTCTTTTCTAACATAAATACATGGACAAGATAAGCTAGAGGAGAGATGATCCATACTAGAGGCTATGTATCATGAAAAAAAATATATGTACAGTCATTAAAGTTAAATATATCAATAAAAAAATTTATTATCATGCTAAGATAAATATTCCAACAAAAGCATGTCAGAAAACGAGTTTAGTGTAATAAACATTGCAGTAAATGTAGCTGATTTTGGAAATTAAATTTTCCAAACAAATATGTGAATAAAATTAACAATGAAGTAACTTCACCAACTTCATATTGAACCAAATTCAGAAAATTTAGTTTGGATATTAACATTTTATCTTATGTAAAGTTTTTTCAGCCTACCGACTAGCTCCTTAATGCAGAAAAGTTACTTCGAATGCAACCGAAAATCAAAGTTCAAATATTAACATCAGAGGTTTAGAGAATATTGCATTGTTGTGCAGCTACTATTAAGAATATTTTTGTGCAATACTTTTAATTAGATAGTTAATATAATATATTTTGTCCATAAAAGATGAAGGCACCAAAGTTGCATGTATACAACTTTGCTAGAGATTCAATTGTTGAGCTTAAAGAGTACAGCATGATTACCCCCTCAAGTCCGCTCCAAGGATGTTTCCCAGTAAACATCTCAATAATTGTACAACCCAAGCTCCAAATATCAACAGCGAAATCATAACCAACATCCTTTGACATTGTAGCTTGTACAACCTACATAAAAAGATGGGAGAAAAGTTCACATAATACAGGTAACTAACTTGATTGAAGAACTAAATCTACTGAACCATAAATTCTCATGGTATTTCATCAAGTTTATCAATATCAACCAAAAAAAAAAGGCATGGAATCTCACTGAAGCCGTTAGATCATTACAGGCAATGCTAATTTAAAATCATGATTTCCCCATCACCAATGGAATAACAAAGACAAGGCCGGAAATCGNGAGCCATACATATCTCAAGAACTCTACTAGGCATTGGTTCATTATTTTTGTTGATGATCATATCTAAGTATTAGCTATATTTATTCAAAAAATAAATCAAATATGAAACATATTCAAAAACTTCTATCATATGATCATAACTCAATATTTCAGACATCCAGATCACTTATTTTGATAGGGTCACCAAGTATTTCAACTATATTCTAAGAATAAACCTAATCAGAATGTTATTATTCATCAAGTTTATTGCCATAACACACTCCAACAAAATGGTAATTGTCCAAATACACCGCATTAAAATGGTATAGCTGAAACAAAAAACAACATCTTTTGAAGGGGACAAGATCTACCATATTTATCACTAATACCCTAAACATTATCAAGGTAATACCATCCTTATGAGGTGTTGTTACCTTATAATGTGTTTCATTTTAAAATTCCGATCGATGGGTTTCTCAAATGTTTTCCAAATACATACTACTTCCAATCTACTTCTTAAGATCCGAGCCTAATAGGAATAAACTTGATCTCAAATTCTTCAAATGTATCTTTCTCAGGCATGAGAAAGTAAAAAGAGCATGTGTCCATGTTTGCCTCCTTTTTCAAAAACAAAACCATTTTCTATAAAATATTCACATCAAGAGAGATAAAAGATGAAAGAAATTGTAATAGTTCATCCTTTAAATTCATCCTACCCATAAATACCACAGAATGTCTTAATCTTCTCGTATCTGACAGTGTTGAGAATGTCAATGCTCTCATTCCTTAAAATATATCTGATCAACATGTCCATCACTCGATCCCACAACATTCTTCTAAAATTTACTTTTCCTCTCGAAGAAAGAATCTGTTAAAAATTAAAAATCTTCCGCCTCTCAAAGCATGTCATGAATTTTATTTGAAAACTCTTCTTCCATGTGATATTACCTCAAAATTATTCATTACTCTAAGAAAAGCTGCTCATGCATGTACTCAACATCATGAAGAAAATGTTGTGAGATATGACCATTATTCTTTTGATTAAACTTTGATCTCCAACTTAGTGGAAATTGAAATCCTAAAGACAATAAAAGAGGCCCTCAATAAACCAGAATAATAGGAGGCTATGTAGGACAAAATAAAAAGATCCTAGAAAAAATAGAACATGGGTGGTCATTCAACAGCTCAAGGATGCAATTTATGTTGAATGTAAATGGTATTTACAGTCAAATATCAGTTAGATGGGCCAAGTGAAAGATACAAAACATGACTGGTTGCAAAGTTTCACCGAAATTTATAGGATTGGCAACATTTTCCTTCAATCCTACTGGTAAATTAAACACTATTCATGTCCTTCTCCCAATAATAGTCAACCTAGTCAACTAAATATCAATAATACAATCTAAAATAGNAGAAAATGTTGTGAGATATGACCATTATTCTTTTGATTAAACTTTGATCTCCAACTTAGTAGAAATTGAAATCCTAAAGACAATAAAAGAGGCCCTCAATAAACTAGAATAACACGAGGCTATGTAGGACGAAATAAAAAGATCCTATAAAAAATAGAACATGGGCGGTCATTCAATAGCTCAAGGATGCAATTCATGTTGAATGTAAATGGTATTTACAGTCAAATATCAGTTAGATGGGCCAAGTGAAAGATACAAAACATGACTGGTTGCAAAGTTTCACCGAAATTTATAGGATTGGCAACATTTTCCTTCAATCCTACTAGTAAATTAAACACTATTCATGTCCTTCTCCCAATAATAGTCGACCTAGTCAACTAAATATCAAGAATACAATCTAAAATAGTGACTTAAATAAGTTTACATGGATAGGGATCATAGACGTCAGGAAGACAAATTTAGCATGCAATTTAAGAAAACGTGTTTATAGAACCAAATTGTCACCTAAAACCTGCTTCAGAAGGTTCCCCAAATGTATGCGTTAAGAAGAATTTAATAAGCTTGATCACATGTTGTTCTACATTACAATATTTTGAAGAAAGGATGATTGAGGTGTTCAAAATCAAAAACGTTGGTCCTCTCAGGTACTTTTTAAAGGAAAAAATGGTTAAAAATAAATATGCTATTATACATTTTTTAAGAAAAAACCATTTTAAATCTCTTAGAAGAATCTAGTTTAACTAGAGTAAACTTGTTGACACTCTAGATCCTAACACAAATTAATCGTAGCATAAGTACTCCAATTGATAAGATATCAAAGATTGATTGGAAAACACATCTATTTATCACATAACATAACTAATATTATCTTTTTTATTAGTATAGTAAAAATATTCAACAACAACAACACCACCAAGCCTTTATCCCACTAAGTGGGGTCGGCTACATGAATCATTTTTCTCCAATGTGTCCTATTAAGTGTCATATTTACATTTAATTCTAATAAATAAAGATCATTTTTTATACATACCCAAGTCATTTTAGGTTTGCCTCTACCTTTCTTAACATAAGTTGAATTTAAAACATCTACTCTCCTATTCAGATCATCAGACAGTCGACATTTAATGTAACCAAACCATCTAAGAAGACTCTCTCTAATCTTGTCTGCCATTAGAGCTACACCAACCCTTTCACGGATACATTTGTTTTGAATTTTGTCTCTAAGAGTCGAGCCACTCATCCATCAAGCATTCTTATCTCAACAACATTTAACTTAGTTTTATGCTTCTCTTTTATCGGCCAACATTCTGCACTATAAAGCATGGCAGGTTGCACCACCATCTTACAAAATTTTTCTTCAATTCTAAACGATACTTTTTCTATCACACAATAGACAAGATGCATTCCTCCACTTCAACCATACAACTTGAATTCTCCTAATAACATCCCATCTCCTAACCGGATATTCAAGTTAAAAAAAATAGAAAAATTAATGAGAGAGCAATTCAAGTGAAGGGAACCTTGATTCTAGATTAATAGAAGCTTATATTGATGTTGATTAGCTAGGCTCTATAATGTTTAGAATATCTATATTGAGGTACAACATTTATGTATAATCTTATAATATGGAGAAGATAAAAAACAAAATGTAAGTTGTGCTCAAATCCTTTCCTGATGGAATTCGTGAATTAATTTGGCTTAAACTACTAAAAAAGCTTCAAGTAATTATCAAGTCTCCTATGGTATTATATTGTGACTGAAGATCATGAGTTGTCGGTTAGCATAGACGAATTATTCTCACACTTATGTTCTGAAGAAACCACTCAAGCTACATAGGCAGCTTGTGATATTCAGTCAGAAAATTAGGATTCACATATTGCTCTCACCGTATCAAGTGATCGCGGAAGATGACACTCCAATCAGTCAAAGCTAAAACAGAGGAAAAAAACAAAATTTAGTTGTCACTCCAATCGCAATTCCATCAATCTTCCCGCACCATGTAATACCAAAAACCCACCAGTTAGCAAGCTAATGTCAAATCTACAAAAAGTTGGGTCACTCAGCATTTAAATGTTAGTACAGAGCAGACCTAACTTACAATCCTTCTTCAACTAGGTCCAACCCTACATTACAAGTTCTCTTAGAATAGTAGCTGGTACATAAACTCTAGCACTGTATCCCACCTCATACACAACATTGACAACATATAGAATCTCACACCATACATAAGTCCCTGTTAAAACACCATTGGCAATAGATAAAAATTTAGCAATCACACACACCATAAATGACATCCTGCCCACCGCCTCTCGTAAAATGAAACTCTCTCAAAACTTTCATGTTCCCAAATTATCTCATAATCTCATTTCCATTGTCAAACTAACTAATGACAATAACTATATTGTCACCTTCAATTCTGATGGTAACCTTATTATGGATCAAAACTCTCATATGCCACACCTCTTAGGCTCGACATAATGGACTATATCTAACCAACTTAAAACCTCAACTACTACTATCTCTATAGCTAGAGCTCTCCTCACAGCTCACTCCAACACTGTCAAATGGCACAGTTATCTGGGTCATCCTCATTACAATATTATTTTCTATCCAAATTACATCCAACATAATACTTCTCAAATAATAAATTTCAAAATACTTATTGTAACTTAACAAATAGGCACAAATTATCATTTCTGATGATTAGGGTACTTACCACACCATCTCTCAACAGGATACAAGTATTATGTCTCATTTATTGATGACTTCGGAAGGTTTTGTTGTGTATTCCCCATGAAAAATAAATATGAACTTACCTCCATCTTCATCATATATAAAGTATAATGAAAAGACAACCAAACCATCGCATCAAAATTCTCCAATTTGATAAAGGTAGAGAATATCTTAGTCACAACCTAAGAATTCAACTAAACAAATGGGAATCATACATCAAATCACTTGTCCACATACTAAAGTGGAGTCACTGATTGCAAACATCAACATCTCATTGAAATGACCCATAATTTACTTCTCGAAGCTGGTCTATCACATTTTCTATGATTGATTCTCTCCTCACAACTACCCTCATCAAATACAAACATTCTCTCACCCTATTATTAACTCCCTCTATAACAACACCTGACGACAATCACCTCAAAAAACTTGGAGCATGCTATCCTTGGATAAAACCCGACTCTAAAAACAAACTCTCCCTAGCCCTCAACAACGTGTCTTCCTCGGCAATAAAGATAACACCAAATGCTACAAATGTTTTCATCCTCCGATAGGCCAAATGTTCATCTCCAGGCATGCAATTTGTCACGAAGAGCTTCCCCTACCACCATAATGTCCCTTCATACCACCAATCAACCACTATATCATATATTCCACCTCTACCTCTTGTTCCACTCTCAAATACCATAATTATACCCCCTCAATCATCCATCATCACTTAAATACTCCCTCTACATCACCAACATATAATCAAACTACGGTTTCCCCATCTAATTCCTCTAAATTATAGGTCCCTCAAATATCTCCAGGGCTTAAACCCGTTTCCCTCACTATCTCTCTCACTCCAACCACAACTACTTCACCTTCAACATCTCTTCGTCACCTGATAATCACCAGGTCAGATAGGAAGTATCAAAACAAAGCAAATTCTAGACTTGGCCCATGCAATCCATTATCCACCTAATTCCGCATCCTACACTGTTACCATAAAAAAATGAAATATGGTGCAAGGCTATAGTTGATGAATTGCATGCCCTTCAAGTTCAAGGCACTTAAACCTTTGTTCTCCAACCACCACATGATGAGATACTAAACTGCAAATGGACCAATAAAACCAAATTACAATCAAACAGTTCCATAGCTCGTTACAAAGCTCTCCTAGTTACACATGGCTACAAGCAACAATATGTCATTTTAACTATACAAAAATATTCAGTCCAGTTGCTAGAATAACCATAATTCGTGTCCTCTTTTTTGTTGCTATCTCTAACACAACTCAATGTTTCCAATGCCTTCCCTTCACGGACATCATCAAGACAAAGTCTACATGACCCAAACTCAAGGGTTCATCGACTACAATCATCCTAATTATGTCACTTCCACAAAGCCATTTATGGCCTCAACAAGCACCAAACTAATGGTTTAAAATTCTCTCCCAATTACTAGATGGCCTCAGGTTTCATGCTAGCTTAGCTGACCCCTCTTTCATGATATATGATTATGACAACAAAATTATATACGTCCTCATATGTGTGAATGATCTATCAATTATAAGAGACAATCAATCTCTCATCGACAACATTGACAACACACTTCAATCCCTTCATCAACAGCTCCAAATAAGAAACCTGGTACACATTCATTACTTCCATGGCATTGACATTAACCAAACATCCATAGGCATAACCTCAATCAACCTCACTATGCTATGGAAATATTTTGGCGAGAAAGAATGGCATCCTGTAAACCAATCCATACACCAACCATAGCAAAAGAATTACCACCAACAGTACCTGATCAAACGCTCACCTATATCGACACCGGTTCTCTTTAGCATCTAACCATAACTCGCTCAAATATCTCTTTTGTCATTAATACAACATCACAACACATGTACAAACCCTATCAATCCTACTAATTATATCTTAAACAACTATTTCGATACATTAAAGGAGCACTATCTTATTGCCATCCTATCAATGCTACCGATCTGCATCTACCAGCCTACTTCAACTTGGACAAGCCCAACAACACCAGTGGCAAAAAATTCACATTTAGTTGTATGTTTTTGGGATCAAATCTAATATTTTGTTCTAACAAAAAACAACCTACTTTCACCGGTTCATCTTCTTAAGCAGAATACCATGGTCTTGGCTCAAATAGCAGCGAAAATCATATGGATAAAAATTCTCCTACAGGAATTTCACATCCTAACATCCAAAACAACTCACTATATTGTGACAATGTATCAACACTGGCTCACCAACAATCCAATTTTTCATGCTTGCACAGAGTACAGAGATAGACATCTTTTCTCCCGAGATTGCAACAAAGCAGAAATAATTGCAGCTTATTATCTTCTGTCTAATGAATAGTTGGATGTTGAGCATCCCAATTATCTTTCACAATTCATCCAAAACATCCAGCCATCCAACTAAAACACACCGCATTACCAGCTCAAGGAGATCGTAACTAACTCTGCCAAGAATATTCCTTTTGTCCCCTATACACCTCCATATTAATCTGCACAGTTCAGTAGCTCATAAGCAGCAATTAATACATCTCGGTTAGTCTAATTTCCTCTCTTCCAATAACTTTCATATCTCTCTCTTCATTTCATGCTTTCACCTTTTTAATTCTCTGTTTATAAGGCCAAATTTTAGCCAATTGATGCAATGAAGGATTCCACTCCTCTTCTATATCTCTTTTCTAACATAAATACATGGACAAGATAAGCTAGAGGAGAGATGATCCATACTAGAGGCTATGTATCATGAAAAAAAATATATGTACAGTCATTATAGTTAAATATATCAATAAAAAAATTTATTGGCATGATAAGTAGATATTCCAACAAAAACATGTCAGAAAATGGGTTCAGTTTAATAAACATTACAGTAAATGTAGCTGATTTTGAAAATTAAAATTTCCAAAAAAATATGTGAATAAAACTAACAATAAATTAACTTCACATTGAACCAAATTCAGAAAATTTAGTTTAGATATAAACATTTTATCTTATATAAAGTTTTTTCAGCCTACCGTCTAACTCCTTAATGCAGAAAAGTTACTTCGAATGCAGCCGAAAACCAAGTTCAAATATTAACATCAGAGGTTTAGAGAATATTGCATTGTTGTGCAGCTACTATTAAGAATATTTTTGTGCAATACTTTTAATTAGATAGTTAATATAATATATTTTGTCCATAAAAGATGAAGGCACCAAAGTTGCATGTATACAGCTTTGCTAGAGATTCAATTGCTGAGCTTAGAGAGTACAACAGGATTACCCCCTCAAGTCCGCTCCAAGGATGTTTCCCAGTAAACATCTCAATAATTGTACAACCCAAGCTCCAAATATCAACAGCGAAATCATAACCAACATCCTTTGACATTGTAGCTTGTACAACCTACATAAAAAGATGGGAGAAAAAGTTCACATAATACAGGTAACTAACTTGATTGAAGAACTAAATCTACTGAACCATAAATTCTCATGGTATTTCATCAAGTTTATCAATATCAACCAAAAAAAAAAAAGGCATGGCATCTCACTGAAGCCGTTAGATCATTACAGGCAATGCTAATTTAAAATCATGATTTCCCCCATCACCAATGGAATAACAAAGACAAGGCGGGAAACCAAAGATTAATAAATAAAATATTAACTATTAGATCCTAGTTTCTAGACTTTTTATGAATAAAATTTATTCAGTTTAGTATAAAGACTCATTATTTTATCATCAAGGGCTAGAAATTGGTAACAAGGCTCAAAGTAAAGACATGACTCCTACACAAAAATTGCTTGCATTTTTATCATCAAAATGATCCTCCAAGAAGCCAATTTAAGAGTTTTCAAAATTCATTTTATGTAGACCATTTGCAAGAATTAGATTGCCGCTTTCTCTAGATTCTCCTGTTAATATTGTTTCTTGCTCACACATAATAAACAAATAAATATATAATTATTATTGGCTGGCCTGAAGCACTAATTGAATTTCCTCTAGAACATTTCATAAGTCCTGGGTTAGAGTCAGGTAAATAGCCTCTTTGCAAACATATGGCTAAGGGTGTGCACAACTTCCCAGACCTTACATGAGCAGAAGCTCCATGCACTGGGCATGCCCTTTTTATATTATTATTTCATCATTTGGAACATACTAAAATTCTTAGCACTATAATATGGAAGAATTTGCAACTTCTTTGCCCTTGAGATATCCATTAGTAACATAAAACCTTATATATCTACAAAATGTTTGTCNAAAAAAAAGGCATGGCATCTCACTGAAGCCGTTAGATCATTACAGGCAATGCTAATTTAAAATCATGATTTCGCCCATCACCAATGGAATAACAAAGACAAGGCCGGAAACCGAAGATTAATAAATAAAATATTAACTACTAGATCCTAGTTTCTAGACTTTTTATGAATAAAATTTATTCAGTTTAGTATAAAGACCCATTATTTTATCATCAAGGGCTAGAAATTGGTAACAAGGCTCAAAGTAAAGACATGACTCCTACACAAAAATTGCTTGCATTTTTATCATCAAAATGATCCTCCAAGAAGCCAATTTAAGAGTTTTCAAAATTCANCTAGACTTTTTATGAATAAAATTTATTCAGTTTAGTATAAAGACCCATTATTTTATCATCAAGGGCTAGAAAATGGTAACAAGGCTCAACAAAGTAAAGACATGACTCCTACACAAAAATTGCTTGCATTTTTATCATCAAAATGATCCTCCAAGAAGCCAATTTAAGAATTTTCAAAATTCATTTATGTAGACCATTTGCAAGTATTAGATTGCCGCTTTCTCTAGATTCTCCTGTTAATATTGTTCCTTGCTCACACATAATAACAAAATAAATATATAAATTATTATTGGCTGGCCTGAAGCACTGGCTGAATTTTCTCTAGAACATTTCATAAGTCCTGGGTTAGAGTCAGGCAAATAGCCTCTTTGCAAACATATGGCTAAGGGTGAGCACAGCTTCCCAGACCTTACATGAGCAGAAGCTCCATGCACTGGGCATGCCCTTTTTATATTATTATTTCATCATTTGGAACATACTAAAATTCTTAGCACTATAATATGGAAGAATTTGCAACTTCTTTGCCCTTGAGATATCCATTAGTAACATAAAACCTTATATATCCACAATGTTTGTTNGAATTTGCAACTTCTTTGCCCTTGAGATATCCATTAGTAACATAAAACCTTATATATCTACAAAATGTTTGTTTATGGAAGCAATAAGACAAGGGTACAACTCAGTCTAAACGTTCCCCTAAAGGATGAAATGAATGTTAAAATTATTTATGAAAATCCTCTGATTCAAGAAATAAAATTAAAACAAAGCCTGTACTAATCATAGCTACAATGAGAGATGTAAATAGTATGCATATCGCAAGCATACCTCTGGAGCCATCCAGTATGGAGTACCCTTTAAGGAAAGAGCAGGCGCAGCTCTACTTAACTGAAACAAAAAAAAAGGAAAACAAAATCAAGTCACAGATGCATATTCAGATTAATTTTCTGCAATGATACGAATGATAACTAATATATAATAAATTAAGGCAAAATTTCATTTCAATAAATTCAAATAATTGACACAAAATAAAAAGAAATAAAATTAATCAAAAACACTCATTTTAATATAATGTATGCCTCTTACATGAAACTAACTGCTTCCCACAAATACGTGATAAATAAACAGAAGTCCCATAGAAAAAAATAATAAAAAAACTAAATAAATAACTAAATTCTGATATGATATGTTCTTCCACCCGTTGATCGCCTTTCTAAATCACATCTAGCCTTACTTAACTTTGACTTTGCAATCNTATAGCTTTTATGAATAAAATTCATAGATTAAGGTGTTGGAGATAAATTTCAGTGATCTGAGGCTTACATTATTAAGTTTGAGTCCTGCAAAAGCCTGAATGGAGCCATGGAGATTGTAATGGTTTGAGTTGCGAATAAAGGGGTGATCGAGTAGCATACTTGCAGTTGGTCTTTCTGCTGGGTTTCTTCGGAAACAACGCTGCAGAAAATCTTTACCCTCAGATGAGAGAGTCTCGGGTATCGGCGGATCTTTATGCAATACCTTGAACATTGCAGCAGCCTGGATGCATAAAGAGCAGAGCAAACGCTAAATATTGAATACAAAAATGGCAATCTAAAATTTAAGGTAATTGGTAGGCTAAATCAAAAATTAAAATTATGTTTTGGGGCAATTACATACATAGCACTCGAAACATTGCTAGTAAATAGTGATATTCGGAGCCATACATATCTCAAGAACTCTACTAGGCATTGGTTCATTATTTTTGTTGATGATCATATCTAAGTATTGGCTATATTTATTCAAAAAATAAATCAAATATGAAACATATTTAAAAACTTATATAATATGATCATAACTCAATATTTTGCCGACATCCAGATCACCTAAGAATAAACCTAATCAGAATGTTATTATTCATCTAAGTTTATTGCCATGACACACTCCAACAAAATGGTAATTGTCCAAATACACCGCATTAAAATGGTATAGCTGAAACAAAAAACAACATCTTTTGAAGGGGACAAGATCTACCATATTTATCACTAATACCCTAAACATTATCAAGGTAATACCATCCTTAAGAGGTGTTACCTTATAATGTGTTTCATTTTAAAATTCCAATCGATGCTTTTCTCAAATGTTTTCCAAATACATACTACTTCCAATCTACTTCTTAAGATCCGAGCCTAATAGGAATAAACTTGATCACAAATTCTTCAAATGTATCTTTCTCAGGTATGAGACAAAGTAAAAAGAGTATGCGTCCATGTTTGCCTCCTTTTTCAAAAACAAAACCGTTTTCTATAAAATATTTACATCAAGACAGATAAAAAATGAAAGAAATTGTAATAGTTCATCCTTTAAATTCATCCTACCCATAAATACCCCAAAATGTCTTAATTTTCTCGTACCTGACAGTGTTGAGAATGTCAATGCTCTCATTCCTTAAAATATATCTGACCAACATGTCCATCACTCGATCCCACAACATTCTTCTAAAATTTATTTTTCCTCTCGAAGAGAGAATCTGTTAAAAATTAAAAATCTTCCGCCTCTCAAAGCATGTCATGAACTTTATTTGAAAACTCTTCTTCCATGTGATATTACCTCAAAATTATTCATTACTCTAAGAAAAGCTGCTCATGCATGTACTCAACATCATGAAGAAAATGTTGTGAGATATGACCATTATTCTTTTGATTAAACTTTGATCTCCAACTTAGTGGAAATTGAAATCCTAAAGACAATAAAAGAGGCCCTCAATAAACCAGAATAATAGGAGGCTATGTAGGACAAAATAAAAAGATCCTAGAAAAAATAGAACATGGGTGGTCATTCAACAGCTCAAGGATGCAATTTATGTTGAATGTAAATGGTATTTACAGTCAAATATCAGTTAGATGGGCCAAGTGAAAGATACAAAACATGACTGGTTGCAAAGTTTCACCGAAATTTATAGGATTGGCAACATTTTCCTTCAATCCTACTGGTAAATTAAACACTATTCATGTCCTTCTCCCAATAATAGTCAACCTAGTCAACTAAATATCAATAATACAATCTAAAATAGTGACTTAAATAAGTTTACATGGATAGGGATCATTGACGTCAGGAAGACAAATTCAGCATGCAATTTAAGAAAATGTGTTTATAGAACCAAATTGTCGCCTAAAACCTGCTTCAGAGGGTTCCCCAAATGTATGTGTTAAGAAGAATTTAACAATACAATATTTTGAAGAAAAGGATGATTGAAGTGTTCAAAATCAAAAACGTTGGTCCTCTCAGGTACTTTTTAAAGGAAAAAAGGGTTAAAAATAAATATGCTATTATACATTTTTTAAGAAAAAACCATTTTAAATCTCTTAGAAGAATCTAGTTTAACTAGAGCAAACTTGTTGACACTCTAGATCCTAACACAAATTAATCGTAGCACAAGAACTCCAATTGATAAGATATCAAAGATTGATTGGAAAACACATCTATTTATCACATAACAGAACTGATATTATCTTTTTTATTAGTATAGTAAAAATATTCAACAACAACAACACCACCAAGCCTTTATCCCACTAAGTGGGGTCGGCTACATGAATCCTTTTTCTCCAATGTGTCCTATGGAGTGTCATATTTACATTTAATTCTAATAAATAAAGATCATTTTTTATACATACCCAAGTCATTTTAGGTTTGCCTCTCTCTTTCTTAACATAAGTTGAATTTAAAACATCTACTCTCTTATTCGGATCATCAGACAGTCGACATTTAATGTGACCAAACCATCTAAGAAGACTCTCTCTAATCTTGTCCGCCATTGGAGCTACACCAACTCTTTCACGGATACATTTGTTTTGAAGTTTGTCTCTAAGAGTCAAGCCACTCATCCATCAAGCATTCTCATCTCAACAACATTTAACTTAGTTTTATGCTTCTCTTTTATCAACCAACATTCTACACTATAAAGCATGGCAGGTCACACCACCATCTTACAAAATTTTTCTTCAAGTATAAACGGTACTTTTTCTATCACACAATAGACAAGATGCATTCCTCCACTTCAACCATACAACTTGAATTCTCCTAATAACATCCCCATCTCCTAACCGGATATTCAAGTTAAAAAAAAAAAAAAAAATTAATGAGAGAGCAATTCAAGTGAAGGGAATCTAGATTCTAGATTAATAGAAGCTTATATTGATGTGATTAGCTAGGCTCTATAATTTTGAGAATATCTATATTGAGGTACAACATTTATGTATAATCTTATAATATGGAGAAAAAAAAAAACAAAATGTAAGTTGTGCTCAAATCCTTTACTGTTCTAGATTAATAGAAGCTTATATTGATGTGATTAGCTAGGCTCTATAATTTTTAGAATATCTATATTGAGGTACAACATTTATGTATAATCTTATAATATAGAGAAAAAAAAACAAAATGTAAGTTGTGCTCAAATCCTTTACTGATGGAATTCGTGAATTAATTTGGCTTAAACTACTAAAAAAGTATTAAGTAATTATGAGGTCTCCTATGTTATTATATTGTGACTGAAGATCATGAGCTGTCGGTTAGCATAGACGAATTATTCTCACACTTATGTTCAGAAGAAACCACTCAAGCTACATAGGCAGCTTGTGATATTCAGTCAGAAAATTAGGATTCACATATTGCTCTCATCGTATCAAGTGATCGCGGAAGATGACACTCCAATTAGTCAAAGCTAAAACAGAGGAAAAAAACAAAATTTAGTTGTCACTCCAATCGCAATTCCATCAATCTTCACACACCATGTAATACCAAACCCCATCAGTTAGCAAGCTAATGTCAAATCTACAAAAAGTTAGGTCACTCAGCATTTAAATGTTAGTACAGAGCAGACCTAACTTACAATCCTTCTTCAACTAGGTCCAACCCTACATTACTAGTTGTCTCTCAGAATAGTAGCTGGTACATAAACTCTAGCACTATATCCCACCTCATACACAACATTGACAACATATAGAATCCCATACCATACAAAAGTCCGCGTTAAGTCACCATTGGCAATAGATAAACATTTAGCAATCACACACACCATAAATGGCATCCTGCCCACCGCCTTCCGTAAGATGAAACTCTCTCAAAACATTGATGTTCCCAAATTATCTCATAATCTCATTTCCATTATCAAACTAACTAATGAAAGTAACTATATTGTCACCTTCAATTCTGATGGCAACCTTATAAAGGATCAAAACTCTCATATGTCACACCTCTTAGGCCGGCCCGACATAATGTACTATATCTAACCAACTTAAAACCTCAACTACTACTATCTCTATAGCTAGAGCTCTCCTCACAGGTCACTCCAACGCTGTCAAATGGCACAGTTATCTTGGTCATCCTCATTACAATACTATTTTCTATCCAAATTACATCCAACATAATATTTCTCAAATAATAAATTTCAAAATACTTATTGTAACTTAACAAATAGGCACAAATTATCATTTCTGATAATTAGGGTACTTCCCACACCATCTCTCAACAAGATACAAGTATTATGTCTCATTTATTGATGATTTCGCAAGGTTTTGTTGTGTATTCCCCATGAAAAATAAATATGAACTTACCTCCATCTTCATCATATACAAAATATAATGAAAAAACAACCAAACCATCACATCAAAATTCTCCAATTTGATAAAGGTAGATAATATCTTAGTCACAACCTAAGAATTCAACTAAACAAATGGGAATCATACATCAAATCACTTGTCCACATGCTAAAATGGAGTCACTGATTGCAAGCATCAACATCTCATTGAAATGGCCCATAATTTACTTCTCGAAGCTGGTCTATCACATTTTCTATGAACTGATTCTCTCCTCACAACTACCCTCATCAAATACAAACATTCTCTCACCCTATTATCAACTCCCTCTAAAACAAAACCTGACTACAATCACCTCAAAAAACTTGGATGTGCATGCTATCCTTGGATAAAAGCCTCCTCTAAAAACAAACTCTCCCTAGCCCTCAACAATGTGTCTTCCTCGGCAATAAAGATAAAACCAAATGCTACAAATGTTTTCATCCTCCTATAGGCCAAATGTTCATCTCCAGGCATGCAATTTGTCACGAAGAGCTTCCCCTACCACCATAATGTCCCTTCATACCACCAATCAACCACTATATCATATACTCCACCTCTACCTCTTGTTCCACTCTCAAATACCATAATTATACCCTCTCAATCATCCATCATCACTTAAATGCTCCCTCTACATCACCAACATATAATCAAACTACAGTTTCCCCATCCAATTCCTCTAAATTATAGGTCCCTTAAATATCTCCAGGGCTTGAACCCGTTTCCCTCACTATCCCTCTCACTCCAACCACAACCACTTCACCTTCAACATCTCTTAGTCACCTGATAATCACCAGGTCAGATAGGAAGTATCAAAACAAAGCAAATTCTAGACTTGGCCCATGCAATCCATTATTCACCTAATTCCGCATCCTACACTGTTACCATAAAAAAATGAAATATGGTGCAAGGCTATAGCTGATGAATTGCATGCCCTTCAAGTTCAAGGCACTTAAACCTTTGTTCTCCAACCACCACATGATGAGATACTAAACTGCAAATGGACCAATAAAACCAAATTACAATCAAACAGTTCCATAGCTCGTTATAAAGCTCTCCTAGTTGCACATGGCTACAAGCAACAATATGTCATTTTAACTATACAAAAACATTCAGTCCAGTTGCTAGAATAGCCATAATTCGTGTCCTCTTTTTTGTTGCTATCTCTAATACAACTCAATGTTTCCAATGCCTTCCCTTCACGGACATCATCAAGACAAAGTTTACATGACCCAAACTCAAGGGATCATCGACTACAATCATCCTAATTATGCCACTTCCACAAAGCCATTTATGGCCTCAACAAGCACCAAACTAATGGTTTAAAATTCTCTCCCAATTACTAGATGGCCTAAGGTTTCATGCTAGCTTAGCTGATCCCTCTTTCACGATATATGATTATGACAACAAAATCATATACGCCCTCATATGTGTGAATGATCTATCAATTATAAGAGACGATCAATCTCTCATCGACAATATTGACAACACACTTCAATCCCTTCATCAACAGCTGCAAATAAGAAACCTGGTACACATTCATCACTTCCATGGCATTGACATTAACCAAACATCCATAGGCCTAAACCTCAATCAACCTCACTATGCTATGGAAATCCTTTGGCGAGAAAGAATGGCATCCTGTAAACCAATCCACACACAAACCANCTTTGGCGAGAAAGAATGGCATCCTGTAAACCAATCCATACACAAACCATAGCAAAAGAATTACCACCAACAGTACCTGATCAAACGCTCACCTATATCGACACCGGTTCTCTTTAGCATCTAACCATAACTCGCTCAAATATCTCTTTTGTCATTAATAGAACATCACAACACATGTACAAACCCTATCAATCCTACTACTTATATCTTAAACAACTATTACGATACATTAAAGGAACACAATCTTATTGCCATCCTATCAATGCTACCGATCTGCATCTACCAGCCTACTTCAACTTGGACAAGCCCAACAACACCAGTGGCAAAAAATTTACATTTAGTTGTACGTTTCTGGGATCAAATCTGATATTTTGGTCTAACAAAAACAACTTACTTTCACCAGTTCATCTTCTTAAGCAGAATACCATGGTCTTGGCTCAAATAGCAGCGAAAATCATATGGATAAAAATTCTTCTACAGGAATTTCACATCCTAACATCCAAAACAACTCACTATACTGTGACAATGTATCAACACTGGCTCTCGCCAACAATCCAATTTTTCATGCTCGCACAGAGTACAGAGATAGACATCATTTCTCCCGAGATTGCAACAAAACATAAATAATTGCAGCTTATTATATTCTGTCTAACGAATAGTTGGATGTTTAGCATCCCAATTATCTTTCACAACTCATCCAAAACATCCACCCATCCAACTAAAACACACTGCATTACCAGCTCAAGGAGATTGTAACTAACTCTGCCAAGAATATTCCTTTTGTCCCCTATACACCTCCATATTAATCTGCAAAGTTCAGTAGCTCATAAGCAGCAATTAATACAAGTCTCTATTCTCGGTTAGTCTAATTTCCTCTCTTCCAATAACTTTCATGTCTCTCTCTTCACTTCATGCTTTCACCCTTTTAATTCTCTGTTTATAAGGCCAAGTTTTAGCCAATTGATGCAATGAAGGATTCCACTCCTCTTCTATATCTCTTTTCTAACATAAATACATGGACAAGATAAGCTAGAGGAGAGATGATCCATACTAGAGGCTATGTATCATGAAAAAAAATATATGTACAGTCATTATAATTAAATATATCAATAAAAAATTTTATTGGCATGCTAAGATAAATATTCCAACAAAAATATGTCAGAAAACGGGTTTAGTGTAATAAACATTGCAGTAAATGTAGTTGATTTTGGAAATTAAATTTTCCAAACAAATATGTGAATAAAATTAACAATGAAGTAACTTCACCAACTTCACATTGAACCAAATTCAGAAAATTTAGTTTGGATATTAACATTTTATCTTATATAAAGTTTTTTCAGCTTACCGACTAGCTCCTTAATGCAAAGTTACTTCGAATGCAGCCGAAAACCAAAGTTCAAATATTAACATCAGAAGTTTAGAGAATATTGCATTGTTGTGCAGCTACTATTAAGAATATTTTTGTGCAATACTTTTAATTAGATAGTTAATATAATATATTTTGTCCATAAAAGATGAAGGCACCAAAGTTGCATGTATACAGCTTTGCTAGAGATTCAATTGCTGAGCTTAAAGAGTACAACATGATTACCCCCTCAAGTCCGCTCCAAGGATGTTTCCCAGTAAACATCTCAATAATTGTACAACCCAAGCTCCAAATATCAACAGCGAAATCATAACCAACATCCTTTGACATTGTAGCTTGTACAACCTACATAAAAAGATGGGAGAAAAGTTCACATAATACAGGTAACTAACTTGATTGAAGAACTAAATCTACTGAACCATAAATTCTCATGGTATTTCATCAAGTTTATCAATATCAACCAAAAAAAAAAGGCATGGAATCTCACTGAAGCCGTTAGATCATTACAGGCAATGCTAATTTAAAATCATGATTTCCCCATCACCAATGGAATAACAAAGACAAGGCCGGAAATCGAAGATTAATAAATAAAATATTAACTATTAGATCCTAGTTTCTAGACTTTTTATGAATAAAATTTATTCAGTTTAGTATAAAGACCCATTATTTTATCATCAAGGGCTAGAAAATGGTAACAAGGCTCAACAAAGTAAAGACATGACTCCTACACAAAAATTGCTTGCATTTTTATCATCAAAATGATCCTCCAAGAAGCCAATTTAAGAATTTTCAAAATTCATTTATGTAGACCATTTGCAAGTATTAGATTGCCGCTTTCTCTAGATTCTCCTGTTAATATTGTTCCTTGCTCACACATAATAACAAAATAAATATATAAATTATTATTGGCTGGCCTGAAGCACTGGTTGAATTTTCTCTAGAACATTTCATAAGTCCTGGGTTAGAGTCAGGCAAATAGCCTCTTTGCAAACATATGGCTAAGGGTGAGCACAGCTTCCCAGACCTTACATGAGCAGAAGCTCCATGCACTGGGCATGCCCTTTTTATATTATTATTTCATCATTTGGAACATACTAAAATTCTTAGCACTATAATATGGAAGAATTTGCAACTTCTTTGCCCTTGAGATATCCATTAGTAACATAAAACCTTATATATCCACAATGTTTGTTTATGGAAGCAATAAGACAAGGGTACCAACTCAGTCTAACTGTTCCCCTAAAGGATGAAATGAATGTTATCAGGAGGGGAGTAAAATTATTTATGAAAATCCTCTGATTCAAGAAATAAAATTAAAACGAAGCCTGTAATAATCATAGCTACAATGACAGATGTAAATAGTATGCATATCGCAAGCATACCTCTGGAGCCATCCAGTATGGAGTACCCTTTAAGGAAAGAGCAGGCGCAGCTCTACTTAACTGAAAAAAAAAAAAGGAAAACAAAATCACGTCACAGATGCATATTCAGATTAATTTTCTGAAATGATACGAACGATAACTAATATATAATAAAGTAAGGCAAAATTTCATTTCAATAAATTCAAATAATTTGACACAAAATAAAAAGAAATAAAATTAATAAAAAACACTCATTTTAATATAATGTATGCCTCTTGCATGAAACTAACTGCTTCCCACAAATACGTGATAAATAAACAGAAGTCCCATAGAAAAAAATAACAAAAAAACTAAATAAATAACTAAATTCTGATATGATATGTTCTTCCACCCGTCGATCGCCTTTCTAAATCACATCTAGCCTTACTTAACTTTGACTTTGCAATTATATCTGACCAATACATATAAGAGAATTAATTTTCTAGGTTGCCAAATTTCACTTGCTTACCCCACCATACATCGGTTATCTTTCAAATGCAACAAGTAACAGAAGAAATCCAAGAATCACATACCATTCTAACTCATCAATAAATAAATAACAATTTATTGTTAGTCATTTTAGTCGAAGTTTGCATGTTATGTTGCCGTTTATTTGCCAAATTAGATTCTGCAACATACAAACAAAGGAACTAAGGTTTTACTCTCCCCTCTTAGCTCCATTATGTATGGAGTTTAGCTCCTTGTAGGTTGATCTGTGTCTAATAGCTTCTTCCAAAAGTTTTTGGTATGATTGTGCATGCAATTTTCCTTCGAAGAACAGAATTTTCAGGCAAGCTGATCATGAAATAGTGGTATTCAATGAAGCCCAATAAAAACCTTCAATTTAGAGATCATTCAGTATCCCTGTAACCTGCTAAGGCTATAATAACAAATTTTACAAATTAGTACTATTTCAGCTACGTAAGATATTAGTATAGTGAAGGTCTTGATACTATTAGTCCTACGGATGAAAATTGCCTATGTCAGGGTTCAAATATGCTTTTGTTTGTTATACAAAAGGTACCAGTATTCATGATTAATAAAAGAAAAAAAGCAAATGATAAGTATAAGGTCTAAATCAATCTATATCATTAGAGTTGTGCAAAATTAAAATATGACTAGCATTTACATTGAATTATTTATATCTAATATTTATTCTGATTTTAATTTAGTCACCATCCTGTTGCATTACCATTTATATTATGTGGGTGTGCGTGCATGTCAGTGCATGTAGATGGATAGGCAAATAGATATTTTTTATGAGGAATTGTAATATGCATGACCATGTTTCTACAGAACAAAAATAGATAATATTGACTTCAGAAACAGCAATTAAAAATTTGTTTAGTCATGTCTAGACAACATTCGTTTTCCACCAAGTTTGATGCATGGTTAACTAGTCATAAGTTATATGAATTCCAAATTGTTAATCCCCTGTTATCTCAGAGGAATGTGGGTCAAAATCAACATTCTTGACTTCTGATTTTGAAGACCCATTGTCAAAATCTAATTGAAAGAATGCAGCTTTCTATAACTAAATTGTGCACACTCTCTCTACACTCACTCACACGTTTCTCAAAAGGCATACAAGCAAAGTAATTAATATGGCCTTCCAAGCACTCGCCACAAGCGTTATTATCTTTACAGAAGAAAATATCAATTAGATACACGGAAGATAAAATATCATATAGATACACTACATACCAAGCACAAAAAAATTTAAATGGAAGGGGACAGCTGATGAATAGAGAAAACAAGAAACCGCATCCATGAGATAAAATGGAAAAGGTGATCTCTTTTCCAGTGACTATGAAATGAACTAATTAATTTTATGAAAATTTGAAGCCTATTGAAAAAAATAACATGGTCTCTAAGTTCAGTTGACATAAAATCAAGCTCATTCAAATGAAAACCGGATGTAATGGAGAATGAAACAAAATATGATAGATTTCAAGCAAGAATCTTTGTGCTACAAAAATCTTTGGTCAAAGGAGTGTCATAGATAAACCCAAGTTTGATGTCCAAAAGGAAAAGTAACAGTTGTGCACATCATAACCAAATGAAACCACACTACTTTTGCATATAAATAGGGAATGTAAAATAATTAAAACTGCAATATAGACTTTTCCCAACTGTCACAACTTAATACAATCAGTCTTGAATAATGCATGTATCCTGATAACTGCATTCACAAAGATATTCCACAAAGTGCAAAATACACGATAGATAACTAAGACCTTTTTTTTTTGTTATTTTAGTTGGTTGAGGGACATTTTGGGGGTTGCGCATAACTTCATGTGAAGTAAGAAAATAAACACTCAACTGTTAAAGAACCTATGGAAACTGAACAAAACGTCTATGTGTTTGAATCAACATTTACTGCAGATATAATCCATGTAACAAAACGCTTTTCTCCCAAAAAAATTTACTTCTTGCATCTCTGCAGTGTACAACACATAGTTGACCACTAATAACAAAATAAACGCAGGCAAACATACAACCTCTAATAACAAAATAAATCCAGGCAAACATACAAGACAACAGCACAAATCTCCAAGCAATTCCGAAAATAGCCTACTCACGTGTTTTGCCATCCCAAAGTCTGCAAGCTTTACCACACCATTAACATCAACAAGTAAATTTGCACCTTTGATGTCCCTGGAATGATCAAATAAATCAACATGACACTAGAATCTTACAATAAATGGACAAAACATCAACGTCTAAATTGGTAGACTTAGAAAACAAAACAGTTATAGAGTAGGGAAAAAATATCAAAAAATTTCCAGTCAGCAAACAAAGCAAACCAATACTCATCATCATCATTAGCTTTCTCCTATTTGGGTTTTCTTTACAAATCATGATTTTCTATTCATTCTTCTAACAATATTTAACAAACAGCCAACATACAAGATAAGTTACTACTTAATAGGTGTGAGGACTAGACTCTTAATTCGGTGATTTCTTTCCTTATCTTTTTCTATTCTACATTTTGTACATGTTGCTTAAGTGAGTGAATATTCTGGGGAGATAGGTGTGGTAGAGAGATCCCCCATTTCTATTCCCATGCCGTTAGCAACTCCAATCCGAGAGTTGGGATGACTCTGTGAGTTTCGGTCCGAAGCGGGATTCGTAACAGACCGGAAACCCTTGCTTGTGGACCAGCTGCGGAGCTCACCTTTGTTTTGTTGGTTTAGGGGTTGCTACCAAGACGATTTCTTTAAGCCCATCAAAGGACCTCGAGATGTTAACCCACGAAAAACCATATGAGAAATGCAAAAGAACTCAAGTGCTCCACTAGGGTAACCCATAGAAATACATCGGTTTCTTACTCGTGCAAAGGAACTATTTCTTAGTAACTTGCACAACCTAGAACGATGTTTGTCCCACATATTATACGGAAGAACGGGATCTTGACGAAAGGCTTTATAAAGATTTCACTTATTTGACATCTTACTGAGTTTCCCCCTCATCTTTTAGCAAAAAGCTACTCCGCGGTGANATTAGATGCACGGAAGATAAAATATCATATAGATACACTACATACCAAGCACAAAAAAATTTAAATGGAAGGAGACAGCTGATGAATAGAGAAAACAAGAAACTGCATCCATGAGATAAAATGGAAAAGGTGATCTCTTTTCCCGTGACTATGAAATGAACTAATTAATTTTATGAATATTTGAAGCCTATTGAAAAAAATAACATGGTCTCTAAGTTGAGTTGACATAAAATCAAGCTCATTCAAATGAAAACCAGGTGTAATGGAGAATGAAACAAAATATGATAGATTTCAAGCCAGAACCTTTGTGCTACAAAAATCTTTGGTCAAAGGAGTGCNTCTGATTTTAATTTAGTCACCATCCTGTTGCATTACCATTTATATTATGTGGGTGTGCGTGCATGTCAGTGCATGTAGATGGATAGGCAAATAGATATTTTTTATGAGGAATTGTAATATGCATGACCATGTTTCTACAGAACAAAAATAGATAATATTGACTTCAGAAACAGCAATTAAAAATTTGTTTAGTCATGTCTAGACAACATTCGTTTTCCACCAAGTTTGATGCATGGTTAACTAGTCATAAGTTATATGAATTCCAAATTGTTAATCCCCTGTTATCTCAGAGGAATGTGGGTCAAAATCAACATTCTTGACTTCTGATTTTGAAGACCCATTGTCAAAATCTAATTGAAAGAATGCAGCTTTCTATAACTAAATTGTGCACACTCTCTCTACACTCACTCACACGTTTCTCAAAAGGCATACAAGCAAATTAATTAATATGGCCTTCCAAGCACTCGCCACAAGCGTTATTATCTTTACAAAAGAAAATATCAATTAGATGCACGGAAGTTAAAATATCATATAGATACACTACATACCAAGCACAAAAAAATTTAAATGGAAGGGGACAGCTGATGAATAGAGAAAACAAGAAACCGCATCCATGAGATAAAATGGAAAAGGTGATCTCTTTTCCAGTGACTATGAAATGAACTAATTAATTTTATGAAAATTTGAAGCCTATTGAAAAAAATAACATGGTCTCTAAGTTCAGTTGACATAAAATCAAGCTCATTCAAATGAAAACCGGATGTAATGGAGAATGAAACAAAATATGATAGATTTCAAGCAAGAATCTTTGTGCTACAAAAATCTTTGGTCAAAGGAGTGTCATAGATAAACCCAAGTTTGATGTCCAAAAGGAAAAGTAACAGTTGTGCACATCATAACCAAATGAAACCACACTACTTTTGCATATAAATAGGGAATGTAAAATAATTAAAACTGCAATATAGACTTTTCCCAACTGTCACAACTTAATACAATCAGTCTTGAATAATGCATGTATCCTGATAACTGCATTCACAAAGATATTCCACAAAGTGCAAAATACACGATAGATAACTAAGACCTTTTTTTTTTGTTATTTTAGTTGGTTGAGGGACATTTTGGGGGTTGCGCATAACTTCATGTGAAGTAAGAAAATAAACACTCAACTGTTAAAGAACCTATGGAAACTGAACAAAACGTCTATGTGTTTGAATCAACATTTACTGCAGATATAATCCATGTAACAAAACGCTTTTCTCCCAAAAAAATTTACTTCTTGCATCTCTGCAGTGTACAACACATAGTTGACCANCCCAAGTTTGATGTCCAAAAGGAAAAGTAACAGTTGTGCACATCATAACCAAATGAAACCACACTACTTTTGAATATAAATAGGGAATGTAAAATAATTAAAACTGCAACATAGTCTTTTCCCAACTGTCACAACTTAATACAATCAGCCTTGAATAATGCATGTATCCCTGATAACTGCATCCACAAAGATATTCCACAAAGTGCAAAATACACGATAGATAACTAAGACCTTTTTTTTTTTTTGTTATTTTAGTTGGTTGAGGGACATTTTGGGGGTTGCACATAACTTCATGTGAAGTAAGAAAATAAACACTCAACTGTTAAAGAACCTATGGAAACTGAACAAAACGTCTATGTGTTTGAATCAACATTTACGGCAGATATAATCCATGTAACAGAACGCTTTTCTCCCAAAAAAATTTACTTCTTGCATCTCTGCAGTGTACAACACATATTTGACCTCTAATAACAAAATAAACGCAGGCAAACATAAAAACTCTAATAACAAAATAAATACAGGCAAGCATACAAGACAGCATCCCAAATCTCCAAGCAATTCCAAAAATAGACAACTCACATGTTTCGCCATCCCAAAGTCTGCGNTTGCACATAACTTCATGTGAAGTAAGAAAATAAACACTCAACTGTTAAAGAACCTATGGAAACTGAACAAAAAACGTCCATGTGTTTGAATCAACATTTACTGCAGATATAATCCATGTAACAAAACGCTTTTCTCCCGAAAAAATTTACTTCTTGTATCTCTGCAGTGAACAACACATAGTTGACCTCTAATAACAAAATAAACGCAGGCAAACATACAACCTCTAATAACAAAATAAATCCAGGCAAACATACAAGACAGCATCACAAATCTTCAAGAAATTCCAAAAATAGCCTACTCACATGTTTCGCCATCCCAAAGTCTGCAAGCTTTACCACACCATTGACATCAACAAGTAAATTTGCACCTTTGATGTCCCTGGAATGATCAAATAAATCAACATGACACTAGAATCTTACAATAAATGGACAAAACATCAACATCTAAATTGGTAGACTTAGAAAACAAAACAGTTATAGAGTAGGGAAAAAATATCACAAAATTTCCAGTCAGCAAACAAAGCAAACCAATCCTCATCATCATCATCATTAGCTTTCTCCTATTTCGGTTTTCTTTACAAATCATGATTTTCTATTCATTCTTCTAACAATATTTAACAAACAGCCAACATACAAGATAAGTTACTACTTAATAGGTGTGAGGACTAGACTCTTAATTCGGTGATTTCTTTCCTTATCTTTATCTATTCTACATTTTATACATGTTGCTTAAGTGAGTGAATTTTCTGGGGAGACAGGTGTAGTAGAGAGATCCCTCATTTCTATTCCCGTGCCGTTAGCATCTCCAATCCGAGAGTTGGGATGACTCTGTGAGTTTCGGTCTGAAGCGGGATCGTAACAAACTGGAAACCCTTGCTTGTGGACCAGCTGCGGAGCTCACCTTTGTTTTGTTGGTTTAGGGGTTGCTACCAAGACGATTTCTTTAAGCCCGTCAAAGGACCTCGAGATGTTAACCCACGAAAAACTATACNGAGATCCCCCATTTCTATTCCCGTGCCGTTAGCATCTCCAATCCGAGAGTTGGGATGACTCTGTGAGTTTCGATCCGAAGCGGGATCGTAACAGACCGGAAACCCTTGCTTGTGGACCAGCTGCGGAGCTCACCTTTGTTTTGTTGGTTTAGGGGTTGCTACCAAGACGATTTCTTTAAGCCCATCAAAGGACCTTGAGATGTTAACCCACAAAAAAATATATGAGAAATGCAAAAGAACTCAAGTGCTCCACTAGGGTAACCCGTAGAAATACATCGGTTTCTTACTCGTGCAAAGGAACTATTTCTTGGTAACTTGAACAACCTAGAACGATGTTTGTCCCGCATATCATACGGAAGAACGGGATCTTGACAAAAGGCTTTATAAAGATTTCACTTATTTGACATCTTACTGAGTTTTCCCCTCATCTTTTAGCAGAAAGCTACTCCACGGTGGTAAAGCCTCATCTTCTGTTGGCCGAAGTGACAAAAGTCACATTGAACCCTCGATAATACTCAAAGATTTAGTTAAATTTCATACAATCAGGTTGGTTTGATAGAGGTGTGATCTAACACATGAAATTTTGTGATATCAAACTTATATGTTAACTATCAATTTAGTTGCTTTTTGGTTTGCTGAAAAGAAAATACAGTGTAATTGAAATACAATATATTTTAATAGAAAAACATCATTACCATAATTGTTAAATCTTAGTAGTTTCAATTGAAACACAAAACTATCAGAACGACTATTAGTGAAAGAAAAAACCTGTGGATGTTATCTGTGCTATGCAAGTATGCCAGCCCTTTGAGAATATGGCGTGTGAAATTACGAACAACAGATTCTGTCATAGCTCCACAATGTTCTTGAACATACTTGTTAATTGAACCAGGATATACATACTCTAGGAATATGTAAAAATGATCCTCAGTCTGCATAAAAGTACAAAAACATTCAACTTGTAGACCACTGACAAATATCATAGCATAAATATGCAAACAGACTCACCAACTCACTGCCATAGTACTGCACAATGTTGGGATGCTTCAATTTACTAAGAACCCTGATTTCCTGTAAACAGACCAAAATCAATGAGAAGCTGATTGGACGTAGATAATTAATAAAAGATCAGGGAAAACACATATATTTATTTTGCACAAATAAATCATGCAAACATAAATTTCAAGATAAACATCATCAAATTAAAATCCATCATTTATGTTCAAGAACATACCTAAACATGAAATAAAAAAGTACAACAACAACAAAGCCTTAGTCCCACTACNGCCATAGTACTGCACAATGTTGGGATGCTTCAATTTACTAAGAACCCTGATTTCCTGTAAACAGACCAAAATAAATCAGGGAAAACGCATATATTCATTTTGCACAAATAAATCATGCAAACATAAATTTCAAGATAAACATCATCAAATTAAAATCCATCATTTATGTTCAAGAACATACCTAAACATGAAATAAAAATGTACAACAACAACTAAGCCTTAGTCCCACTACATTAGGTCGGCTACATGAAATAAAAAAGTAATCTAGAAAAATTCAAAGATGTCAAACAAAGAAGATGCAACTTCAACTAAGTCCTAGCACTTCATTTCTGATAAAAAATAAGATAGAATGCCTCAGATTCACAAAAACTTGCAATCAATTGATTAATTCTAAATACCCAGAATGACATTTTAACTCATTAGCAGTGTTTTCTGATTAGTAGTATTTTTTCAAGTTTAACAAAGTTTCCTTGCCTCAAAATGCTTTAAGCAAACAAGCCACAGCAACAGCTATTTGAGAATCTGAAAATAGCATAAGGAACTAACCTGTTCCAGTTGTTTCAGACACTCAGCAGATTTAGGGTCATCAGGGATTATATTTACTTCTTTCATGGCACATAAAGCACCCGTATGCCTGCTCAAGATCACAGTAATGGGGATAAGAATGTGTACAAAAATAACAAGAAAGGATGATATGAAATCCATCATGAAGTCCTCTTATTCACCTGTTGGTAGCTTTATAAACATTCCCAAATGTACCGCTGCCAATAAGTTTTTGTTTCTGCCACTGACTTGTCATCAAAGCCCCCTCATTTTTTGACACATTTTGATGAGAAAAACTAGACTGCACATGAACAGCAGGTCCAGGAGGGAGAGGCAAAGGGTGGACATTCATATTATTGTCATGCCATGCACCAGAACCATCTGAATACATCTTAGGATGAAGAGGAGATTGCGGCGCACTTGGATTTTTTGACATTGGAACAGAACTTTTAATTGCTGGACTATATAACGGTGATCTATCTGGACTGCTATGAATTTTCTCAGGTGATGCCTGGGGAGACATGCTTGTCATCATGTCCACATAAGGGGCATCAGGAGCAAAACAAGACTGCAGCCCTTGCGAAACATTGAATGTAGAATGGAAAACATCAACATTACTCAATCTCCGAGGACTAAGCGCAGGACTTGAGAAGCCACTCGGTGGAGCACTTTTAGCAGGTATGTTTAACCTAAAGGTTACACTTTCAGGAGACTTCGGATCATGAATTGCCTTTCTATGACTACTAAAATTCCATCCCTTTTTTGGCCGATCAATATGCTCTGAACTCTTCTGAGTGTTATGACAAGCTTGCCTGCTGCAATACATAGGATGCAGAATTAGCAGGCTTACTAAGCATCATAAGATCCAGAAAGTGGCAAAAAACAACATACCTTCCAGCTGCAGCAGGAACCCTCTCCCCATTCACCTCAGTCGTTATTGCAACAGAGCAATCCACCCCGCTACCACTTACCTCCTCCAGCTCCAATCCCCCGCCCTTGGGTGACGGCAACCGGCAACCGGCACAGGTGCTGCCCGCCGTACATATCCCATTATTATGCAGCTGCTCCGGCAATGGCAACGGGTGCAGCACGGGCGAAGACGATAACCGCAGGGGAACTGAATCAAGATTACTCGGCGACCTCGACACCGGTGTAGAACTCACGGCGTTCAGAGCTGCAACACCCACCTCCGCAAAGGGACGCAGCCTGCACTGCCGCTCGAGCCGCGGCCGTGCAGATTCCCCGCGCTTGCTCCACAAGAAAGCAGATGATTCCCTGCGCGTGTTCTTAGACGGCGACGCGCCGGCCGAGGAGGACAGTCTTTGTTTCCGATCCAGGGATGATGCAGAAGAGGAAGAGGAAGAGGAAGAGGATTTCCACCAAGGCATCTCCAGGGGACGAAAAGGGTAGGAACAACATGGTAGAGAAGGGAAGGGTTATAAGGGAAGCATATGATGAAGATGAAGAAGAGTTAACCTTGATCGCCGCCGGCCATCTTACCGGTCGTCGGCGACGGAGCTGTGGAAGAGGAGAGGAACGACCGACCTTTGTTGTTGATGCGGTTGTGAGGTGTTCGTTGGGGATTTGTTGCGATGTGGTGTGCGGGGAGAGAGAGAGAGAGCACGCGGCTTAGAGGGTGAGGTCAAAAATGGGAACCTTCCTCTGATTGGGATTGCAGAATCCATGATCGGTCTCTTGGTTTTCAACAATGGCCGCCCCTTTATTTATGAAGGGTGACGATAATATATGTATTAATGTTGATTTGGTCCAATGCTATGAAAATTTTGGCTTCATAAATTTCATAACTTTTTTTTTATTTGCATATATATTACATATTTTTTTTTTTTATTTTTTTTGGATATAATAACTTTGAATTTAGAGAATTTATTAAAGCTCTTAAAATGGTTAGCATAGAAGATATAAGCTCTAAAAGTTTGATTTTTACTTCTAAGGGTCCGTTTGGGGCAGCTTGTGCGTTTCAGGATAAGCTGTTTATCCTGAAATGCGGCCCGCGGGCCGGCTACAGGGGTCGATCCGCGACCTGCATTTAGTGTAAAAATTCAAACGCAGTTTCAGATAAGTTGGCGAAACGCGCAAACCAAACGGTAAGGCGGCGTTTTGAAAACGCCGCCCGCACTTATAAGCTGCCCCAAACGGACCCTAATACTAGTGCTATAAATTTATATATGAAAATATGTATGGTGATATTTTTTTATTTGATATTAAAGATTTGATTTTTATGTATGTATAAAAGTTTAGATGATAGATATGTAAATGCATAAGTGATGTTTGCTGGAAGATTTGCGGTGGTAGAGTAATAATTTGGCGTTTTGGCATTGCATGAAAATCTAGCACACACTCATGTAAAGAAGAAGTAAGCAGGATGAGACGACTTGATTTTTACATGGGGCGTAACCAAATTGAAATAATTCACTATGTATTTGTGAGTATATGGGTCCACTCTTTTTCTGAATTAAAGAAGACAAAGTTACAAAATTATACACACATTATTTCATCGATGATAGTTGCAATGTCGCTGTAATAACTTAGTTCTCAGTGATAGCAGACTACAAGATTGTTATTAGTTGTTATTGAGGCAGTAGTCTGTCGTGAATGTTTTAGGTAGCGGCTCAGCTTGTCGTAGAGATCATAGTATAAAGTCATTGAAATAGTTGGTTATGTGGGTCGTAGATGATTGCTTCAGGAGTGTCGATTAGCCATAAAAGTCACAATAATGAGATAAAATAGTTGTGAGCCACGTAGGTCATAGTTAGTCATATAGGTCATAATGGTGAGTTATGATAAAGTTTGTATGACTTAGAGGTCGGAGTTAGGAGTTGCATAAGCTGTGATAATGTCAATACGTCATAGAAGCACGAGTTTGGACCTGCACAGCTTGTAGATAAGGTTTGTAGGCCCCATAGGCCAGAGTTGGGGTTGCATGATTTGAGATAACATTCGTAAGCGATAAAAGCCACAGTGGGGGTTGTACGGGCTATGATAAAGTCTGAAGGCCGTGGATGTCAAAGTTGGGAGCTGCATGAGCCGATATAATATTTTGTAGGTNCTCATTAACAGTGTTTTCTGATTAGTAGTATTTTTTCAAGTTTAACAAAGCTTTCCTTGCCTCAAAATGCTTTAAGTAAACAAGCCACAGCAACAGCTACTTGAGAATCTAAAAATAGCATAAGGAACTAACCTGTTCCAGTTGTTCCAGACACTCAGCAGATTTAGGGTCATCAGGGATTATATTTACTTCTTTCATGGCACATAAAGCACCCGTATGCCTGCTCAAGATCACAGTAATGGGGATAAGAATGTGTACAAAAATAACAAGAAAGGATGATATGAAATCCATCATGAAGTCCTCTTATTCACCTGTTGGTAGCTTTATAAACATTCCCAAATGTACCGCTGCCAATGAGTTTTTGTTTCTGCCACTGNCACTGCCGCTCGAGCCGCGGCCGTGCAGATTCCCCGCGCTTGCTCCACAAGAAAGCAGATGATTCCCTGCGCGTGTTCTTAGACGGCGACGCGCCGGCCGAGGAGGACAGTCTTTGTTTCCGATCCAGGGATGATGCAGAAGAGGAAGAGGAAGAGGAAGAGGATTTCCACCAAGGCATCTCCAGGGGACGAAAAGGGTAGGAACAACATGGTAGAGAAGGGAAGGGTTATAAGGGAAGCATATGATGAAGATGAAGAAGAGTTAACCTTGATCGCCGCCGGCCATCTTACCGGTCGTCGGCGACGGAGCTGTGGAAGAGGAGAGGAACGACCGACCTTTGTTGTTGATGCGGTTGTGAGGTGTTCGTTGGGGATTTGTTGCGATGTGGTGTGCGGGGAGAGAGAGAGAGAGCACGCGGCTTAGAGGGTGAGGTCAAAAATGGGAACCTTCCTCTGATTGGGATTGCAGAATCCATGATCGGTCTCTTGGTTTTCAACAATGGCCGCCCCTTTATTTATGAAGGGTGACGATAATATATGTATTAATGTTGATTTGGTCCAATGCTATGAAAATTTTGGCTTCATAAATTTCATAACTTTTTTTTTATTTGCATATATATTACATATTTTTTTTTTTTATTTTTTTTGGATATAATAACTTTGAATTTAGAGAATTTATTAAAGCTCTTAAAATGGTTAGCATAGAAGATATAAGCTCTAAAAGTTTGATTTTTACTTCTAAGGGTCCGTTTGGGGCAGCTTGTGCGTTTCAGGATAAGCTGTTTATCCTGAAATGCGGCCCGCGGGCCGGCTACAGGGGTCGATCCGCGACCTGCATTTAGTGTAAAAATTCAAACGCAGTTTCAGATAAGTTGGCGAAACGCGCAAACCAAACGGTAAGGCGGCGTTTTGAAAACGCCGCCCGCACTTATAAGCTGCCCCAAACGGACCCTAATACTAGTGCTATAAATTTATATATGAAAATATGTATGGTGATATTTTTTTATTTGATATTAAAGATTTGATTTTTATGTATGTATAAAAGTTTAGATGATAGATATGTAAATGCATAAGTGATGTTTGCTGGAAGATTTGCGGTGGTAGAGTAATAATTTGGCGTTTTGGCATTGCATGAAAATCTAGCACACACTCATGTAAAGAAGAAGTAAGCAGGATGAGACGACTTGATTTTTACATGGGGCGTAACCAAANAATGGCCGCCCCTTTATTTATGAAGGGTGACGATAATATATGTATTAATGTTGATTTGGTCCAATGCTATGACAATTTTGGATTCATAAATTTCATCTTTTTTTTTATTTGCATATATATTACATAATTTTTTTATAATTTTTTTTTATTTTTTTGTTTGGTGGGATATAATAACTTTGAATTTAGAGAATTTATTAAAGCTGTTAAAATGGTTAGCATAGAAGACATAAGCTCTAAAAGTTTGATTTTTACTTCTAATACTAGTGCCATAAATTTATGTATGAAAATATGTATAGTGACATTTTTTTAATATGATATTAAAGATTTGATTTTTATGTATGTATAAAAGTTTAGATGATAGATATGTAAATGCATAAGTCATGTGTGCTGGAAGGTTTGCGATGATAGGGTAATAATTTGACGTCTTAGCATTGCATGAAAATCCAGCACATACTCATGTAAAAAAGAAGTAAGCATGATGAGATGGCTTGATTTTTACATGGGGCATAACCAAGTTGAAATAATTCACTATGTAATTGTGAGTATATTGGTCCATTCTTTTTCTGAATTAAAGAAGATGAAGTTACAAAATTATGCACGGTAGTTCATCGATGATAGTCGCAATGTCGTTGCAATAACTTAGTTCTCAGTGATAGCAGACTACAAGATTGTTATTAGTTGTTATTGATGTAGTAGTCTGTCGTGAATGTTTTAGGTAGCGGCTGTAGCGTCAGCTTGTCGTAGAGATCATACTATAAAGTCAATGAAGTAGTTGGTTATGTAGGTGTTTCATGAGTGTCGATTAGCCATAGAAGTCACAACAATGAGATAAAGTGGTTGTGAGCCACGTTGGTCATAATTGGTCATATAGGTCATAGTGGTGAGTTGTGATAAAGTTTGTATGACGTAGAGGTCAGAGTTAGGAGTTGCATAAATTGTGATAATGTCAATATGTCATAGAAGCATGAGTTTAGACCTGCACTGGTTGTAGATAAGGTTTGTAGGCCCCATAGACCAGAGTTGGAGGCTGCATGATTTGAGATAACATTCGAAAGCCATAAAAAGCCATTGTGGGGGTTGTACGGGCTATGATAAAGTTTGAAGGCTATGGAGGCCAAAGTTGGGAGCTGCATGAGTCGATCTAATGTTTTGTAGGTCGTACATGCAGAGGTTGGAGTTGGAGGTGCATCAACCGAGACAACATCAATAGGCCAAAGAGACTAGAGTAGGGAGCTGCATGAGCCAAAATAAGTTTAATATGTTGCATAGGCTGAAGTTGGGATCTGCATGAACTATGATAACATTTGTAGGCTGCAGAGGCCAAAGTTGGGAGTTAAATGAGTTAAAACAATGTTTATTGGTCATAGAGTTGAGAGTTGCACGAGTTGTGAATCACGTAGGGTGTAGTTCATCACGTAGGTCATAGTGGTGAAATGTGAGAAGAAAACTTCAGGAGTTCAGAGGAGGTCACCGTATTTTGAGTATGACATGTTGTTGGGTGGTCGTTGCACCACTTTCAAAGTGCATTATTTCATTGTCTTTATGGTTCATCGATACAACATTTTTAGGATGCATTGTCTCATCATATGCGAGGCAAATCGTAGAAACATATTTGGGGTGCATTGTTACATCATCTTTGGGTTCATCATTGCACCATCTTCGAGATGCATCATTACACTACATGCAGGATGTGTCATTGCGATGTATTCAAAGTGCGTCATTACAAAGTATTTGGGTATGTTGTTACACAATATTTGTTATGCATCATTGCATCGTATGCGAGGTGTCATTTCACCATATGTAGAGTGTGTTATTACGTAGTTTTCAGCTTGCATCATTGCACATTGTAATGGGTGATGTACTACTGCACTGAGTGCTCACTATTCTGTAACATATGTTGGGATTTCACAATGCATGTTGTGACTCTGCAAGGAATTTTACCACATAGAACACGTGACAACCAATGGTGGTTGATGACAGTCAGCAAACAATAATCAACTGTAGTCGACAACTATAGGAACATGAAGCATTGTTGGATCTTCAATGCAGAAATTACACTGTGTTTCAACTCCTTCTTTCGGTCTTTCTTCGAACTTAGATCTTAGTTCAAGTCCGTTGTCAAGGAAGGGGTAAAGTCTATTTATATAGTCTTAAAGATGCCTCCTTGCAAATAAAAATAGAATACACTCTACCCCTCCGCAGACGTCTGAAAGAGGTTCCCTCAATCAAACAATATTTTGTGGATCTTTAAGTACTTTAATAATGTTAAATTGAGCTAACACTATACACGCAACTGAAATGCCAAGGGGTAGTAATGCGACACAACAACAAAAACATGCATTCTAAATTTTTTTTCACACATCGCTTATATTAACAATCAAATAAGCAAACATGTAATAAGATAAATTGGATTTCCTTCCAATAAGGGCTTGGTTTAATGCATCAACCTGTTTGAGATATGTGTATTAGTTGGGATGACCCAATTCAATTATCCCCTTATGTTTTTATTTCTATTTTGCCACCAAGATATGGTTTTTTGCACATTAAATTTGAAAGTCTGAGAGTGTTCTTATCCTTTCTACTGATCCATAAGGAACCCCTTTAATTACAATGAATGGACCTGATCACCTGGACTTCAACTTCCCATAAAATACAATCTCTTGTCCAAGGATAAATTCTTTCTTATCAAGCTTACAGGAATGTCATTTCTGGTTGTTATTATAAATTCTAGATTTTTCATAAGCTTATAATCCAAGCTCATCCAATTCATTCAATTGTAATAACATTTTTCTCCTTTATATCTTTTTAATTAAAATTAAAATTTTTAATTGCCCAAAAAGCTTTATATTCCAATTTTAGCGGCAGGTGCAACACCTTTATATACAACTCTTTATGCCCATTGTTTTTGTTCGTTTTTCTCTTTTTTATTTTAAAAGGAGTCGCCAGTCTGTCGATCGTTGTATACTTCCCTTATTCGAATAAATCTCTCTCCTAAATCAGATCAGTGATTCGAAGAGGAGAGGAACTGAATAAGAAGGGACATACGACAAAACGACAAACAAGAGAAAACACAAAACGTGGAGAGCCTATGTGCGGTAAACCTCACAAGGATAGTTTAAGAGTGTTCGCCCAAATAAGATCGGGCGAAAGCATCTTAAACTGATATCCGCAAAAGAATACCTTCGTAGACTACCCATAACCAGAGAGTCAGGTGTATGTGCCTATTCTGAGGTCAAGTGCACTTCCAAGGGGACATATCCCACTTGGTTAATTACATCTTGCGGGGGGTACCCAAGAATACTCTTGATAAAAGGAGTTTCGCTTGGATTATCGTAAACCTGGAGCAATATGTACTCAAAGGATGGTTTTTCCGTGTACGAACAGTCTTAATGCTTCAAAGCTCACGTTAAGCAAATCGGGCAAAGAGCGAGTCTCTCACATCCCGAATGGGTAGCGGCTCATCGACACACGGGGCCCACAGAATAACCTAAATCATCTTGATGGGGATAACCCAACACGTTAAAGCACGTCCGGGCCAAAGGGCAAAGGACAAATCTTCGTATCTCAAATGGGCAACAGCTTATCGACATCGGGTCGTCAAGGTGATATCAATGAAGTCAAGAAGCGACAGGGCTCAAAGAGGCTCAACAATAGGAAGGTAGAGTGATCCTAAAAGGTAGAGGTAATTGGGTCAGGGTACCACAGACCCATAATACACAACTACTATGACCCTAAGCCTACCTGGTTGTGAAGGTAGTCGACCTAACACATTCTGAGATCCCCGGTCAGCAATCAGCAATCAGCAATCCGTGAATTGTGTCGTTCACGGGAACCCCGGTAGCCCTAAGGTCAAAGGAAGAAAACTCTATCCTATGACTAAAAGCTGGAGCTCCAAGAGGTGAGACTTATACCTGCCAAAGTGGCAAGAATGCCTCAGGAAGAAAAAGAAAGTGGAGGTCAGGAAGGAAAAGTAAGTGGAGGTTCAACTACAAAGCTGTAAATAGTCCAAACAAAAAGACTTACACTCGTCTTGGTCGGGGAGCCCTTCTAACAGCCTTGACACACTAGAAAACCACCTAAAAAAAGTATGATGGGCCAGTCAAGTTGAACAAGCACAATGGCTTCTTCTCGGGACATGTAAATATGAATGCAGTTATCTAGAGTGGTCCTTAAGTATTGTGGAGGCTCTATTAATATAAGAAGGAAAGTAAAAATGAAATTTTTAAATCTTGAATATTTTAATTCTAAATTTTAATTATCTTGAATATTTTATTTAGAATTTTTGTAGAAAATTAGGAATTTAAGTCCTAAAGATCCTATGTTCCATCTTGAAATCCCAGATAAACCACAGAAATAAACAAGGAAACACATGCAAATGTGCATGCATGCAATATGATGCAAAAAAGCAAAGCAAGCCAAATAAATAATAAACAGGTCGGTGTCGCTGGGTCGGCAACATATCAAGAAAGGAATAAGGCGGTCACACTCCGCATATACATGTCTGGTTCTAATTCTATACATCAATATAAAATGAAGAATTAAGATACGGGGTACGGGCATCTGCTCATGGTCCCCTACACATGGTTCTTGCGCTAACATCTCGGAACCCGTGCCCGTATCTTATTTCTGCTACAGGACTCTCCTAGATTCTAAAAGTATATAGAGAAAAGAAAAAGACACAGTCCTGCATGAAAACGAGTGTTAGCGGGAAAGCTCACATGCATATGACGTATAATGAGTCATGTCTTAAAAGTGGGGAGATAATAGCACCTGTAAGTAAAAGGGTCAGAAATCATTACTTGCTCCCCTCATAGCGGTACTTGTGTGTGTGCATATAAATAGACATGGCTCCCTGCAGAAGAATGCCCTAACACACTACCATACATATGCAACATGCAGTCACATCACAAGCACAATGCAAAAGAAAGATATCTGGCCAACCAATTCAGCAGAGAACAATAGCCAGACATCAAAAAGACTACATAAGCACCCTAAATCCTAGCCTAGCACATCATCTAACGAAAAGTGTGTCAACTTAGTTTCTAAGTGCGGGGTAGGTATGGGTATAATATGACTTTGACGGGGTCTCCATACCGACCCCATCCTAAAGATCCGAAGGATCTAAAGGGTGTCACGAAGAGTGGTGACATGAGTTAGATCTATTAGATCTTTAGCACAATCATACTCGTATCAATTCCGATGACTTAACTAGCATTGCTCGTCAGGATCGACCTAGCAAGCAATCTTAGTTAAGGCATCACGATCGACACGGGGTCACTCTCCTAACGAGCCTGACTTGTTATCCATGCAAACATGCAAATGCAGACAGTCAAATGACAGAGTGATGAGTGTACCATGGGGCAGTGACTCAGGGAAAGATTTGCATACCGTGAAGGCAGCAACCCGAACAAATGGATGTGCCATAACGGAAGTGACCCGATGATCCTAGAAAATATAATTGTGTAAAATTTATAAAGTTAACTCCGCTTTGCAATGGCGTCAAAAAATTCATGTGGTATTTTATGAATAATAACGTTAAGCACTTAAAGTTGGGATTCTACACAAGTATAAGTATCGTAATCAAGTAATATAAGACTTTCTTTTTAAGTCCCAAATATCGATCCCACAGGGAATGTTTAAATTTGAAATGACAAATTAACTAGGAAATTCACAAAAATCAATCAAAATTACTGTCACTATGTTTTATTGCAATATCATATATAAAAATACAACAATAATAAACAAATAACACTTATCTGAAACTCTTTCTCAAAGCAAATCCTTTGTAGCATCTGTTAGAAAATGTATGAAGAAGAAAANCAATCCCTTATCCAGGGATAAATTCCTTCTTATTGAGTTTACAGTAATGTCATTTCTAGTTATTATAAATTTAGATTTTTCATAAGCTTATAATCCAAGCTCATCCAATTCATTCAATTGTAATAGCATTTTCTCCTTTACATCTTTTTAACAAAAATTAAAAATTTTAATTGCCTAAAAAACTTTATGTTCTAATTTTAGAAGCAGGTGCAACGCCTTTATATAAAACTCTTTATGTCCATTGTTTTCGTTCATTTTTCTCTTTTTTATTTTAAAAGGATTCATCAACCTGTCGATCATCGTATACTTCACTTATTCGAATAAATCTCCCTCCTGAATCAGATCAGTGATTCGAAGAGGAAAGGAACCAAATAAGAATGTACATGCGACAAAGCAACAAACAAGACAAAACACAAAATGTGGAGAGCTTACGTTCGATAAACCTCACAATGATAGGTTAAGAGTGTTCGCCCAAACAAGATCGGGCGAAAGCACCTTAAACTGATATCTGCGAAAGAATACCTACGTAGACTACTCATAACCAGAGAGTCAGGTGTAGGTGTCTGTTCTCAGGTCAAGAGCACTCCCAAGGCGACGTATCCCACATGGTTAATTACATCTTGAGGGGTACCCAAGAATACTTTCGATAAAAGGAGTTTCGCTTGAATTATCGTGAACCTGGGGCAATAGGTATTCAAAGGATGATTTTTACGTGTGGGAAAAGTCTTGATGCTTTAAAGCTCACGTTAAGCCAATCGGGCAGAGACCGAGTCTCTCACATCCCAAATGAGTGGTGACTCATCGGCACACGGGGCCCATGGAATAACCTAAATCATCTTGACGGGGATATCCCAACACGTCAAAGCACGTCCGGGCCAAAGGGCAGAGGACAAATCATCGTATCCCAAATGGATGATAGCTCATCGGCATCAGGTCGTCAAGGTGATATCAACAAAGTCAAATAGCGGCATGGCTCAAAGGGGCTCAACAATAAGAAGGTAGAGTGATCCTAAAATATAGAGGTTACTGCGTCGGGATACCACAAACCCGTCATACACAACTACTAGGACCTTAAGTCTACCTGGTCGTGAAGGTAGTCGACCCAACACATCCTGAGATCCCTGGTCAGCAATCCATGAATTGTGTCGTCCACGGGAACCTCGGTAGCCCTAAGGTCAAAGGAAGGAAACTCTATCCT
>JXCR01138531.1:40004-88468 GCA_002079205.1 Phalaenopsis hybrid cultivar | reverse complement strand
TATATATATATATATATATATATATATATATATATATATATATATATATTAAGGATATTGTGCTTTAATGGAAGTTATTTGTGTGTTTTTCTTTTAGGTACACTTAAATGGATAAAAAATGATAACAGGAGTGATAAAGGATCAAATTTGGAGCAAAAAAGAAGAAGGTGAGCAAATGAATAGAGAAGGCCGTGCCTAAGCGCCTAGGACCTCGCGCTTACGTGTCAGAGTTAGTTATTTGAAAATTCAATGAGTTTGGATGGTTTTCTGAAAGGGTGTCTGAAGCAACTTTTGGTGAAAACGTGGTTTATGGTTAATGGGTATGAAAATACATTCAAATTGCAATTGAAAGGAGGCAACCTTTGGAAGATTCAGTGAATGTGAACAAATTTTTGAAGAGACACCAAGACACTTTTTAGAAACCAATTAAAGAAGGGCTTGGATTGAATTGAAGAGGTAGCCGTCCCTCTCTTTTTGAGACTTCCTTCTTCCGCCCCTATCATAGAATAATTAGTATATTATTAGAGATAAGAAAGGGAGGAGGTATAGTTGTGTTAGTAGAAAGTTTTGTAAGAGAAAAGAATAGATTCAAAGGAACTTCAAGAGTTTGGTGGAGAGGATTTTGAGATAAGTTATTTTCTTTGTGACTATATTTGGTTATGATTTTGAATTCTTGTGTGTTTGCATGATTTCTATTCTTAAATTTAAGTGTTGTTGTGTTTTCTTTAGGAATTCTACGTAGTTTTCTTTATCTTTTTCCTTAAAATGCTAAGAAATTAAGTGTTGGATGGTTGTTGTGTGCAGTATTGATCTTTAATGCTGGAATAAGTTGTGATGATATAATCCTTATACTTCATTTACTTCTTGATTTCACCAATTTAGATGTTAACATTTGTTCTGAGAACATGAAAGATCCAAGATGGTATTATCTCAGTGAATTAATGGTAAGAATCACATGAGATTGTATGGATGAGGATGTAATTTATATGGTTGAGTGTAAATAAATAGGGAAATAAAGTCTGAAGGGTGTAGAGTTAGAGGACTTTATAGTGACTAGCTAAAGACCCCAATTTGATTTATTGTTTTATATTTTAATACGAGATGTTAGTGTTGACTTCACTTTTAGTTGAGGTCTAGTTTCTTCTTTAGAAGCCTAGGAACTAGCCATAGGACAGTCCTGTTGACTATTCTTAGAAGACTAGTAATGGAACCCTCACCATTAGAAATTCTAGAACTCTTCTTTGCTCATCTTGAAGTTTCACATGTTGTTTCTGACTTCTGGAACTTAGTAGGTGGAGGGAATATTTGGAGCTCAAGAGGAGTCTCTATAAGACTCTTTGGTCAAGGGTCTTAGTCAGTGTTGCACGCACACACCTTATACCCCTCACCTACACTCACAACCCCGACCCTTAACCAAACATGTTTAGCTTGATCCCTTACTCTTTTGAAAAGTCATGTGGATGGTCCCCTAAACAATTAGCTTTAGGCTAGGGATTTGCCAAGAAAAACACATGGAGGATCCATAATGGGAGTTCCCTTGGTCTCATGGCTCAAAGAAGGGTACTTTTAATGACTAGCATCTTCAATTGACCTCATCTTAACCAAATACCCAACATTAGCCTTTTGCCTTGCGCCCAAACTTTCTCAAAATTACCAAATTACCCTTGAAACCCTAAAATTTCAAAAAAAACTTCCCAAACCACCCAATTTTGTGCAAAAATCATCTTGAACTCTTTCAAACCACCCAAATTACACAAAACATTAAAAAAATTTGAAAATTCCAACAATACCCCTAACTTTGCCAACCAAAATGCCCTTGGTGTCCCAAATTTTCCCAAACCTCCAAAAATCATTTCAAACACTTTCAAAACCAATCTTGACCACTCATGAAGCCTAACTTGACCAATTTCACTAATTTTGACAGAAACCTCAATTTTGCCCTTTAAGACCCAATTACCCCAAATCATCCTAAATTTCTACCAATTTGAATTCAATTTTACCTAATTTCAAATTCTACGCTCAAATTCATCATGTCCAAATTTAATTTGAACCAATTTGAAGCCTAATTGAATCACTTTTCAAACCATAATTTCAAATTGAGCCAAAAGGCCCAATTTTGACCATAGCCTAACATTTCCTCAGATTGAGTCTTTTAGCCTGCCCAAATCCTTGCAATTTGAATTATGAACTCTTCAAGACATTCCCCTAAATAAATTTGACCCTCCAAGCCTCAAGCCTCACACAAATCCAACCAAAATCAAAACCCCCAATTTTGTCATAAAATCCAAAATTCCCAAAATTGAACTTCATATCTCCCTAATTCCAACTCAATTAATATTCAAAATTCTCATGAAGACATTCCACACCATTCTAAGCCCTCAATTGAGCCAAATGCAAGGTCTAGCCAAAACTGATTCCAAGTTCAAATCTAAACCCTCATTTTGAACACAAACTCTTAAATTAGCTAAACAACTTAAAATTGACCAAATGATGGTTACCACAACCACCATTTGGACCCTATGAGCTGACCTAGATCCACAAAGCCCACCTACATGAGCCATGGACCAAAGGACCTCCAAATTAGGGGATTCTTTTCCTAAAATTACTAAATCAAGGAAAGATCTTCCACCAGCCCTCCAAAGTTCCAAGTCTATCACCATTAAACTCGCCTGGCTCACCTGACCACCCTAGCAATTAGCCTTGACCTTGTCGACCGACCTAGTCATCGAAGAACCCAAAACAAAGATCCACCCCAACCTTTAAACCCAAAATTGAAACCATCCTGTGTGGCAAGCTTCCATTGGATGTGTTGTCTCTTAGCCCTCATCCTGGGCTCATCAAGACCAACCAATGGTAGTCTAGAGCTCCACATTTGGTCGTGGCTATTAGAACCCCCCTCCATGGTCAAATATGAATTTTGCTCAATTTAATGGGGAGATTTTGACAAAATTGCTTTCAGAACCTCTTGCAATCTTCCTGAGTTCATTCCAGCTATTTTTCAAGATAACACCCCCATATTCTGAGCCCAATTTCTCCACTAAAATCTAGGGCATATTCCAGCCATCTTACAAAACATCACCACACTCACAAAAATTCAAATTGACTTGCCCTTCACCATCCTTAGACTAAACAAAGAAGAACCCCACTAAAACAGCCATTCTACAGCCACTCTAACCCACCTCTAGGCCAAGGCCTCCCCATCTGTTGGAGAACGTCTTGCACAGACAATTCACTAGAGGAAACAAACACCTCTAAGAGGTTTTCTGGACTCCATAAAAGCTTCTCCAATACTTTAATTGAAGCCTCTCCTCTTAAACAAAAGTATTGCAAATTTTTCTTCAAATCAAGCTCAGTTTGAGCTTTAGTGAAGAAAAGTTTAATTTCATGACCATGCGACCATATAGATAGGTTTGTCTGGACTAGATGAAAGTATAGGAACAAACCTCATGTAATTTCATTAAGTATCAAGTGAGATCTTAGAGTTTTAAGTTGGACGGTTCTCGAGCTAGGTCAGTTGGGGTCGATGAAGGAGAGTCGTCGGATCACTCGTATATCAAAAGGAGGGCTGAGATTATGCAGGACGAACTCTTGAGGCATAAAGGGAGGGCCACATGACACATGAGTCAGATAGCAGCATCGAATGGCGGAGTGACACGTAGCTCTTCGGAGTTGCCTAGGTTGACACGATAGTCACGTGTTTAAGTAGGAAATTAATTAATTTTTTAGTTATTTTAATTCCATATTTTAATTAAAATTATTTAACATGTCTATGATTTTTATTTAATTAAATACCCTTATAAAAATTTTAATTATAAGTAAGTAAATGTTAATCACCATGACTTGAAACTTTAAAGGTTGAATCCTCAGGTTATTAGGGTTGCTCTCGAATTTTCCTAAAGTTAGAGGGCTGTTGACCTCACATTTGGTTGAGGTTTAATTTTCCCTCCTTAGTAGCCTAAGGTATAGTCATAGGATTTTCCTGTTGACAATACCTAAAAAACTAGAAAAGGAACCCACACCTTTAGAAATTCCAAACTCTTCCTTGCTCAACTTGAATTTCAACATATTGGTCCTAACCTCTAGCACTTAGTAGGTAGGGTTAATGAGGGAGCTCATAATGAGCCCCCATATGACTGTTTGACCTTATAGCTGACTCTGTGTGTTGTTCTAGAGCTAGGACACTCACTTACACTCACTATCACCTATATCCCCTAATCCCAAAATTGTTGACTTTGATCCTTTGATCTTTTGGGAGACTCATGTAGATGATCCACTAGACCCATTGGCCCTAGGCTAGGGTTTAGCTAAGACAAGTACATAGAGGACCCAAATTGGGATCTCATTGGTCCATAGCTCATATAAGGTGGTTGGCACCCTAATTCTACCAAAAATTCCAACTTGGCCTTTTTCCATAAATCCACCCAAATTACCTAAATGCCCTTGAAACCCTAAATTTGACCAAAATCCCTAAATTCATCCAAAATACCCAAACTTCTTCAAAAATCATTTCAATCAGTTTCAAATTACCCAAATTGTTTAAATCCACCCAAAAATTCCAAAATTACCAAAATACCCTCAAATTTGCCAAAATAACAAAAATACCTTTGGGACCCCAACTTTCCCAAATCATCAAAAATCACTTCAAATGTCTGGAAAACCAATTTGGGCCCTTAATTGAACCTAATTTGACCATTTCGACCAAAACCCCCAAATTGCCTTTAAAAGACCAACTTCCCCTGATTCATCTCAAATCTCCATCAATTTGACCCAATTCCCCTCAATTTTAATCCTAAACTCAAATTAAAATTTTCAGATGACCAATACAAACCAAATCCAAGCCTAATTGACCCATATTTTGAGCCCAATTTTGATCTAAATCAAACCCCCAATTTTAGCCCTATAACTTAATCTCACTTAATTAGACCCCATAGATTACTCCAATTGTCCCAATTTGAATCCTAAATTCTTCATGATAATCTTCCACACAAAATAGAACTATAAATTGGCTTTAGTTAACCCTCAATTGCGCTCAATTTTGACCCGAGTTAAAATAACCCTAAATTTGTCCCAAATTTGCCATGTCTCCAAATGCTACCAAATTGAATGCCATAACCCCAAAATTGACACCAAGTTTATGCTGAAAACTATTCATGACATTCTCATAGACCATTTTAAACCACCAATTTGGACTTAGTCCAACTTTAGCGCAATCTAGACCCAAGTATAGTCCAACTTGCCCAAATTGACCAAAATCCCAAAATCCTTCAAATTGAGCTTCCAATTGAACTTAAAATTACTCCAATCCTTCACTAAAAACCTTCATGACAATCATTTACACAATGTTGATCAATAAATTGAGCTCAAAGTTATGGCTAGCCTAACCCATACCAAAATTTTAGCCATTTTGACCCAAATTAAACCCATACACCAAAATTGACTTAGCCATTCTAAAGTCACCAAATTAAGGTTACACAACCACTAAGCACACCTTATTGATCAGTATAAATCCTCTTAAACCACCAAAATAAGCTATGGACCAAGGGCCCCGTAATTTAAGGGATCTTATTGCATTTATGGGCCTTAATCAAATTATCTCCTCCATCATCACTTGTCATTGAGGTTTAATCATAATTAACCCTCCCACTGGCTCAACTGACCCTCTGGCCACCACCCCTGGCCCTGTCGGCCGACCTAGCGGTTGGAAAACTCCAAAATTGAGGACCACCACCCATAAATCAAACCAAATTTCAATCTTGGGGGCCAGCTCGACATAATTAATCTTTAGAGCTTCTCAGCCCTCCACCAAAGCACTAATTTGAAATAAGCCAAAATGGTCACTCTAGCTTGAAGTATAGGGATAGAATTATAGAGATGCCCTCTGACCTTAGAAAAATCAGAGAACACCCCCTCTGTGATGAAGAATGAACCCTAAAAGTTTCAAGCCATGGTGAGCAATATGTAATCATGGAGAATTAAAATACCATAAAGGGTATTTAATTCATTAAAAATTATTTTTTTGCCAAAACTATTCTCTATAATTAAAAATAGATTTGCAAAAACTATTATCTAGCCAAAGCATCAAAATAAGCATAAAGTATAGACACTGTTTAGAACTTACCAAAACTATTCTCGTAATTTACATAAATAAAAATATAACTTATGAAATTATGAGAATAGTTTTGGTAGGTTTCTTGTGCTCAGCAAAGTCTAGAAAAAAATATTTTGATGCTTTGGATTACCTTGTGAATTTCTAAATTTAATTAAATGCAAATATCTTGTATTAATTTATGTAAACTAAATACTTATAAAAAATTGACAAAATCAATCCCACATTGTTCATATAAAACATGTCTATTTACTACATAAATTTGATAATTATTTGGCTAAGTTTAAGCACTAAAATTGATTTTCAAAGAAACCTTGTATTTTTGTACAGAAATAATAAATTAAATACACATAGGAAAATTATGAGAAGTGGTTTTCTGAGTTTCTTGTGATTAGGGGTACTTAGGAGAAATAAAAGTTCTTTTTGGTAAAATACTTGAATTTTTAGCCTTATTTTAAATTTAAAATAATTAAAATAATTAAAAATCCCAAAAATGTCAAAATATTTCAAAATGTGTCTAATTGTTCTCTATTTACTTAGGACACAATAAAATATTTTTCCTAATTTTTCTTAAGTTAGAAACAAAATTTTACGGCTTAAAAGTGGATTTCCCTCATTTTCCCATTAAATTAAATTTAATAAATTACTTCAAAAGACCATGAAATTTGCCTAAGTATTTTTTTGATTTAGGAAAACTTCTAATAATTTTCTCATAAATAAAAACCTTATCTTGGGAAGCTAAATAAATTAATTTCTAAAAATCTTATTTTCTTAATTTAAATAAGTAATTAAGTTATATTAGATTTTGAGAAATTAACATATTCTCCTCTAAACATTGTAATTACCTCATGGATATGACACTCTAAATGCTCAAAGTCCTTTGAGTTGTCTTTAATGATTTATGAGGCGAAGTGCCCCAAGGGCAAAATTAGCATTTTAGACTTTGGTGCCTTAATCATAATTTAGGATTAACCAAGGGGAAAATGGGTATTTTTAATCTTAATAAGCATGCTTGGGTGATTGAAATACAATGAGATTTAAAGGTAGAAACCCACTCACCACCTTTGCACAATGCCAACAAGATTAAAAATCTTCTAATCTTCATGACTTAGAAGTCAACTAAGATCGAACGATTCTTAAGTGATGGGCTTAAGTCAGAAAGTTGAAAATTTACTTTTCTTAAGCCCAAAGTTGAAGATGGTTTGACAATTTGCTAAGAATAGACATCATTTACCTATCATGATTGTTAAGGGCTTAGTAGTGACGTAGGCTCGATGTCTAAACTCAATTGATTCGATTTAGAAAATAATATGATGGTGATTAACATCTTTAAACACTACAAGTATGACCTTAATTATGGGCACCTAATCTTTAAATAACCTAAACTTTCCTTGGGGGCATTCACTCACATAACTCTTAAATGAAACATCAATTGATTAATCGAGTATCCTATCCTCGGGGTAATTAAACTGTCAAGTTTCACCGAGCAACGGGGTAGTCACACTTTAACCTCGGATGATTATTGGAACAATATGATAAGTCCAAAATGAACTCAAAATATTTCAATAGATCTTCAAAGTGATCTGGGGTCTTGCCTCGACCATTTTGAAATCTATTGAACTTTCTTAAGGATAAATTGAACTTGCCATATTTTGTTCCAAAATCAGCCACTAAGATCTTTTGAAATTCAAAAGAATCTTAACTTGGGGTTAGGTAGCTAAACCTTCATCTACTCATGCAATTTAAATTCCTTACAACATTATATACATGCCTTGCAAGTACTGACCTTTCAGATGGTGGAACGAGAAGACTCGCTAGGTATGCTTTTACAGTTTACAGTACCGTTTTCTCTTTTACTTTCCGCACTGCACTTTTTTGCTTGTAAACTTGCATGTTAAAAAATGATGTCACCCGACATGAACACCAAAACTACTAGGATAGTCATGAAACTAAAATAAAAACTAAAATCAATCAAGATAAAATTTACCGCCACAACATTCAAAATATATGACAATTAATATTTAATCACAAACATCATAAAACAACAATTGTAACTAAATTAAAACATCGCTATCGAATGATCGGGAATCCCTTGGAGGAGGTAACCTACGGTTGCTAACGAAACTTCCCACGGTCTAAATGAAAGTATGGAACTCATTAAGTTGAGCTTAGTAAATTCATTTGGACTAAGTGAATCCGATAGAAAATAGTGGTGCCGGAATGAGGGAACCGTAAGATCCTAACCGGTGTCGCTCTAATCAAGTTTAATATGTCCCATAATATTTAAATGAAAATAACCATATGAACATTTGGTTTGCCATTATAACCTGACACATCATAAAACTTAAACTCGTCACGACAAGGATCATGGAGCTAGTATTATGGGCAGCACGACCATATTCACCAGCAAGAGGATCTACAATAACATATCTTTCCTGAGAATTAAACAACAAGCCATATGATCTTGCGGGTGTTTGCTTATGCAACATAAATCCTTAACCTTTTCTTTAGGCCTTTTCATAGCTATGTTGTATAATTTAAGTCTTAACTCGTCTTAAGATTCCGAGGGTTTCGTTTGTCACGACCTAAATCCTCACATCTTCTAGGTTATTTGTATGGTCATTTCACACGAATATAATCCCTAAATAATAAAATTGACAAGATGAAACATTCAAAAACTTCTCTCTTAATTGAAGCCAAACTATACCGAGGTTCTTCTCTGGATCTGTGACTTCCCCTAGTTCTTCCTCCTTTGGACTATACAACAAAATGTTTCAAATTTGAGTCATTCCCCTTTCACAACTCTTTGTCTGATCTCATTGAAAAGTCCTATTCTTTTGACCTCTTTGAAGATAATATTCCCTGATTTTTATTGAGAGTTTTCTTAGATGACTTTGGTTATCTAAGATGTAATTAACTATAAGGGCTTGCCTTTATAGGAAGCTTTTTCGATCTCAACTTAATATAAACCCTATTTAATTCTTCGTATTAAATAGGGGAACTTGTCAGCAAATAAAAATGGTTTTTGTGGACTAAGCAGATGTCATATATTTCTTTGTTTATCTGATCGAGCCTCTCCATCAAGTCTTGTGTTTATCTTTTGGGATAGATACAGGGTTTGAGGTATAGTGCTCTGATGCACAAAAAATATATGCATTTTTAGACCTATATTTTATACTTATTTTTAGTGATATTGCATATAGGTATAGTGCTCTGATGGGCGCCGACAACGCTTATGTTGGTGGAAGCCCTGTTTCTGGAAGATTCAATGAATTTGGATGCTTTTTAAATAGTTGTTGGATGCACCTATTGGAGAACCGTCCTAGGCTTTATTTAGGGATGAAATTTGATCAGAAACCCCCTTGCATCATTTCAACTTCTTCCACTCTTTTTTAATTTTTCTCTTCACACGCCTACATTTTATGCCATTCCACACCATTAGTTAGTTATTATTTTTATAGTTTTGAGTTTTTGTGATGATTTTAGGTGTAAATTCTTCTCTAAGAAGTGTTAGAGAGGAAGAGAAGTGAGAGATTTCTTCTTCCTACATTTCTTAAGAGAGGCTACAAAAGATTTGCTTTAAGAAAGAGTTTCAGGTAAGTGTTGTTTGTTTCTTATTATTTTATAAACTGTCTTTTATATATATGAAGTTTGTGTTTTGTTGTATCTTTTTCATGAAATCTGCGTAGATTCCTTTATCTTTCTCTCTACTCTGAGATATGGTGAAATGAAGAGATAATGTGGATGTGCTAATGTTAAAATTTATAATAAATTGTGATGGTTTTTCAACTCCGCTCTTAATTTACTTTTCCATCTAGCCAATTGAATTGTTGAAATATGTTTGAAACATATGTTCCAAGAAATGGAGTATGAGTTCTACAATCACATTTACGTCCATGAAGGAGTATTTCATTCATGAAATTAAGTGCAAATAAATAGGGAAATTTACTTTTTTGGGTGTAAAATTGGAGATTCCTAGGGTGTCAGACTAAAAATCTCCAATTCGAACTTAGTGTTTAAAAACTAAAGCGAGAGTTAGCCATCAGGGGAAGGGAAGTGGGAGCTTTGGAGTGGGAGCCACTGTCCTCCTAGCCTAGCCACAGATTTAGGGGCTAAACCTAGGATTAGCCAATGATTTTCTATAACACTGAATCAGGTTAGAGAATTAAAATTGCCCCTATTTGACACAATACATATTTGAACCATTATCTCACCTCATTTAACAAAAAACTCATTGTAGTGGGAAATATGCTTTTTCATACTTGAAAACTTCATCACATAAACATAATTTAGTAGTTGTTAATTTTAAAACCTTCTTTTAAATTCTGGTAGTAGTAAATAATTTAGCTTTGATAGTATCTTAAGCATTCAAAATTAGCGGCAGTAATTTCTTTTGATTTCTGTAAATTTTTTAGTTAATTTATCATTTCAAATTTAAACCGTCCCTGTAATATCGATATTTGGGACATAAACAGAAAGTCTTATATTACTTCATAATGATACGTATACTTACGTAGGATCCCAATCTTAAGAGTTAAACGTTATTATTACTAAAATACAATATTAAGTTTTTGGCGTCATTAGAAATTGAAGTCAACTTTATAAATTTTACAGAACTATATTCAATCGTGATCAAGTTTTTGGCACCATTGCTGGGGAATGTAACAATAAATTAAATAGATTTGGTAAATTAGGAAATTTAGAGATAAAAATATACAAAATAAAAAATAAAAAAAATTATAAAATAATAAAATAATAATAAGAATAACCGTATATTTAAGAGTTCTTTTAAGAAATTTTTCTTTGCTTATTATATTTGTTTATGCAAACTATTGGATCTGAAGGTATAATACCTTAAGATTCCAAATTAGAACGTACTATTAGAAAAATTTGAAAAGAACAAAAAGAAATTAAAATTTTTAACAAAATGACGAATAACTTAGATAATCAAATAAATGAAAATCGATAAACATCTTTAAAAGATTATGCTAATCCAAAAATAGATGAACTTCATTTAACTATTCAAAATCTTGATGTTGCTGCTAACTTATTTAAGCTTAAACCTGCTATTATCCAAATGACACAAAATAATTAGTTTGAAGAAACACCTACTGAAGATCGTAACTTACATCTTGTTAGTTTCCTTGAGATTTGTGCTACTTTTAAATATGACGGGGTGTCTAATGATGCCGTTAGGATCAGACTTTTTCCTTTTCATTAAGGGATAAAGCCAAAGCTTGGTTAAACTCATTAGCACCTGGATCTATCAGAACTTGGGGAGAACTATGATAAAAATTCTCTACTAATTATTTTCCACCCTCTAAAATTGCTAAGCATAGAAACGATATTACATATTTTTGTCAGTTTGAAGGGGAATTGATATTTGATGCTTGGGAAAGATGTAAGGATTTTTTTAGAAAATTTCCAAACCATGCTTTACCAGATTGGTTAATAATTCAAACTTTTTACAATGGATTAGTAGGATCACTTAGATTTATTATAGATGCTGCTGCAGGTGAATCTTTAATGTCAAAACCTTTTGATGAAGCATACTCTTTAATAGAAGAAATGACTACTAATAATTTTCATTTGCACTCTGAATGGGTAAATCCTAAGAGAGTAGCTAGTATTCAAGATTCTGATGCAGTGCTTTTTTAGCATCTTAAATTGTTGCTATATCAAAAAAGGTTGATCAAATTGGAGTGAACTATTCTCAAATACCACCAGTATTGGAGGAAAATTCACTAGGACAGATAATTGATACTCAATCATCTTATTGAACTTTGAATGCTATTAATAATCAAAATAATAATCCTTATTCTAACTATTACAATCATACATGGAAAAATCTCCCTAATTTTTGTTGGAATAATTATAACAATTCAATTAACCCCTCAAGAAATTTAAATAATCAAGGAAATCCTAATTATTGACCTTCCTGGATTTAACTCTAACCCTAACCCACAAGTTAAGGAAAAAAATTAACGATGGAACAGGTAATTTAGAATATGGGAAATCAAATACAAAATCAAAGGGCTACAATTAGAAATATTGAAAATTAATTACGACATGTTACTGCTACACTTAGTAAGACACCTTCAAGAAATCTTCCGAATATGGTGAAAGTTAATCCCAAAGATCAAAATAACGAGCAAATTAAAGCAATTCAATTATAAAGTGGAAAAGAAGTTGGAACAAGAATCCAAAGAGAAACAGAAGTTGATGAGGAGAAGGAAGAGATAGAAAGTGACCATAATGAAAATGAATAAACACAAGTTCCTTTAGAAAAACTATTACCTTTGTTTCCTCAACGACTAAAATAGAAGAATAAAGACAAACAATTTACAAAATTTTTAGAAATCCTTAAAAAGTTAACAATAAACATTCATTTAATTGAGGCTTTGGAACAAATGCCAAGTTATGTGAAATTTATGAAAGATATACTAAACAAGAAAAGTAAGTTTGCATATCATAAGACTGTTGTACTTAGTGAAGAGTGTAGCGTTATTATCCAGAAAATGCTTCCAGAAAAGTTGAAAGAATATGGTAGTTTTACTATACCTTGTGCAATTGGTGAAAAGTTTTTTGGAAAAGCCTTATGTGATTTAGAATCAAGTATTAATCTTATGCCTATATCAATTTTTAAAATTTAGATTTAGGAGAGATTTCCCCTACTACTGTAACTTTTTAATTAGTTGATCGATTAATCACTTATCCTAAAGGAGTTATAGAAGATATATTTGTAAAAGTGGATAAATTTATTTTTCTTATGGACTTTATAGTTTTAGAATTGGAGGAAGATAAAGATATTCCTATCATTTTGGGGATACCATTTCTTGCGATAGGGAGAGCTGTGATAGATGTGCAAAAAGAATACGAAATATCCTGCAATAGAAAAAGCAATGAATGTTTTAGGATGGAAGTTACTGATTGTCTAAGTAACGATCAATTTAAGAAAGAGTTTTAAGAAAAATTAAATCAAGAATAATTTAGTGAAAATAAGGATGAAATAAAAGAACAAAATTGAGATTATATTCAGGACAAATTTGAAATTTTAGATTTGTTGGAAAATGATAATAAAAAACTTATTCATTCAAGTATTAAACCACCTAAAATTGAACTGAAAATATTACCATTTAAAATATGCATTTTTAGGAGATTCATCTACATTCCTTGTTATTGTATCTTCTGAATTAACAGAAATTGAAGAACAAAAATTAATAGAGATGTTAAAAAAATATAATAAGGCTTTTGGATGGACTTTAACAGATATTAAAGGAATTAGTCCTTCTATTTGTATACATAGAATTCTATTAGATGAACAATACGAATCTAAAGCTGATCCTCAGAGGAGATTAAACCCAATAAAGAAAGAAGTTGTTAAAAAAGAAATTTTAAAATGACTAGATGCTGGAATTATATATCTTATTTCAGACAATGCTTGTGTAAGCCTGTTGACCTCACTTTTGGTTGAGGTTTAGTTTTTCCTCTTTAGTAGCCTAAGGTCTAGCCATAGGACTTTCCTATTGACTATTCTTAGAAAACTAGACAAGGAACCCTCACCATTAGAAATTCTACCCTCTTCTCTACTCAATATGAAGATTCACATGTTGGTCCTAACTTCTAGCACTTAGTAGGAGTGGTCATTATGGGGGAACCCCAAGATGAGTCACTCTTAGGACTGCTGGACCTTAAAATTGACCTTGGGTGTTGGTCTAGGGCTTAAAGTACATACTTGCACTCATAATTGCTCACAATCCTAAACTTAAACTTCTAGGGTTTGACCCCTTGATACTTTTGGGAGACTCATGTAGGTGGTCCCCCAAACCCACTAGCCTTAGGCTAGGGTTTAGCTAAGACCACTACATAGAGGACCCCAAATGAGGTTTCCATTGGTCCATGGCTTATTGATGGTGGTTGGCTCTCCAACTCTACCAAGATACCCACCCTAGCCTTTTGCTTCTAAACTCCCCCAAATTACTTAGATACCATTGGGACCCCAAATTTGGCAAAAATTCCCAAATTTAGCCAAAATACCCAAATTAGTTTAAAAATCATTTCAAACACCTTGAAAACACCCAAATCAACAAAATTTGCCAAATTACCAAAATACCCCTTCTTAGCCCAAAATTCCAAAAATTCCAAAAAATCTAAAAAATTCCCAAAACCTCCCAAATATTCCCAATTTCATTTTCCTCAACTACTACATGACCCAATTATGCCAATTTGACCATCTTTGACAAAAACCGCCAAATTTCCTTTTAAAGAGCCATTTTTCCCCAAATCTACCTCAAATGTCCATCAATTTAATCTGAATCTCCCAAATTTCAATCTCAAACTCAAATTCATTGTCAATGTGACCAATCTAGACCAAATACAAGCCCAATGGGTACATCATTTGAGCTTAATTTTGATTTAGATCAAAATCCCAATTTTGGCCCAATGACTTGGTTCCACCAAATTGGACCCATGGCCTACTCAACTTGCCACAATTTCTATTGAAAGAACTTCATAATATTCCCATACATCAAAATTGACCTTCAATTGGTCTTGGTCAGGCTTCAATTTCATTTGATTTCAACCTAAGTCCAAAAGGCACCAAATTTGCACCAAATTGGCCATGTCTCAAAATCTCACAAAATTGATGGCCTCAAAATTTCCACTCTATTCCTTTAGGAAAAATCTTCAAAACATCACCCTTGATCATTTGGAGTATTCAATTTGGACTTATCCCAAGGCTAACCCAACCTAGACCAAAGTCTAGCCCAACAAGCTCAAACTGAACAAATTTAAATAATCCTCCAAATTGACCCTCCAATTGAACTCAAAATCAATTCAATTCCGTACCAAAAATATTCATAACAATAATCTACACAATTTTGATCGATCAATTGGGCCAATTGATATGGCTATCTTAGCCCAAACCCAAGCTTTGATCACTTGAACCCACATTGAACCCATGCACTAAAGATGGCCTAACTACCCCAAAGTCCGCAAATTAATGACTCCATAGCCATTAGTTGGACCTTAGTGGCCAGCCTAAACCTCTTAAAACCACCTAAACTAAGCCATGGACAAAAGTTCCCCTAAATTAAGGGATTTCATTCCATATTTGCTTAAGCTTAGGATAATTTTGCTAAAATAAAGCCTAATCACATTAAATTACTGTGACATATTCCCCTGGGTTCTCTGAGCTCCTAGCCACCTCCCCTTGGCCGGCTGGCTAGCCTAGTGGCCGAAAAATTCCAAAATCGAGAGCCACTCCCATGGGATTAAACCCAATTCAAACCTAGAGGCCACCTCATCCAAATTAAATGTTGGAGCCTCTCTGCCCTCCACCTAAGCAGCACATTTCACCCCTCAATTGGCCATGGTAGCAAGACTTAAGCCATTTTTAATAAAAGCTTTCCTCCACGGTGCTTAAAGCCGCTTTGAGACCTCCTCAGTGCAATCTAACCACCACATTGCCCTGAATCGCCTCGTCGGAGCCCAATTTTGAGCTTGAATCTCTGCCTAAAATCAGGACAGAGCTCATTACACTGTTACACTCCACAAAAATCAAAGTAAAGTCACCCACACCTTCATCACAGTGAGAGAAGGAAAAGCCCCTTCAAATTCTCCTTCCACAGAGCCCCTAGCATAGCTCTAGAACAACACCTGAAATCGGGCTTGGTCGAATTCCTACTTAAGCTTTGCACCACAGCCAGAGGCTTAATCCCTAGCCTCTTTGGACCCCAACAAACATGTCGAGCACCTCTGATCGAAGCTTCACTTCTCAGAGCCAAGGTAATGAACCTCTCCTCCTTTTGAGCCTATTTTAATTCTCCATTTGATTAGGATTAATTTAATTGCATGATTGCCGTATGGATATGTTTGTCTTACTTAGACGAGTCCATAGGATCAAACCAGAAGTGATTTAGTTGAGTCTAAGCTGAGATCTTAAGGTTTTAGTGTGAACAGTCACGAGATCACTCAATCGGGGATGATGATGGGGAGACGTCCAATCGCGCGTGTATTAGATGGACGAAGGAGATCAAGCCGGACAGTGCTTCCTTACATGAACCGCTGGCCGAGTCAGCGGCTATGTGGATGGCGACGCCCAACCAGAGCGTGCCACACGTACCTTTAAAGCTGCCTAACATCCAGTCTACGCCGAGCGTTTAAATAGATAAATAGGGAATTTAAAAAATTATAAAATGATCCCTGACTTTAAAAATTTATATCTTGTTGTAGAAAATCATAAAAATAAAATAAAAATACCCTTTTTCTCACTGAATAAAGGAAAATAATGTGGAAATGATTTGGAGTCCATTTGAATCTTATTTTATTTTTAATTAATTAAACACTAATTTGATTGTTTTGATTCTCCATGCATGTAGTAAAATCACCATGGCTTGAAATTTTAGCATGTTGTTGCCTCTGTCTTAGAGAACATCCTAGGATTTTTAAAAAGTTAGAGGAGGTCCCTAGATAGAGATCCGTATTTTTCAAATTTATGTCTATTATTTGCATTAATTAATCATGTTAATTAGCATGTTTCTTAGAAAATTACAAGAAAATTTTGGAAGGTTCACTATGACCAGAGAACCCCATGGAAATAATTTAATGAGTTAAGTCATTAAGAATACACTTAATCTTCACCAACCCTAAAACCCAAAAAAAAATTATTTTGGGTAACATAAACATCTAAATGACTTAATTTTTGATCTCCACTATTGTTTAGGATCCATGGAACTCACCATAAGAATTTCAAAACAGTTTGAGTTCATTTGGTAATTTAAGTTAATTTTTCAAGATAAACATCATCTTGGCACCTAAATGATTTTTAAAAATCAAAATATAACTAAAAAAATTTATAAAAACATATTTTTTCAGTTCTCTGTGATTTGGGATACTTTCTAAAAATAAAATGGTATTTAAAATAAAAACTTTATTTTTAGCCTATTTTAAAATATTTAAATAATTAAAAATCCATAAAAATCACAAAATAATAAAATTCATGGAAATATTCTAAATTTCTTCTTAAGAACTTATGAACAATTGGGATATTTTTCCTGATTTTCTAAATAAAGATATTGAATTTTGAAGCTTAAAAATAATTTTTAAAGGCAAAAAATGGATTTTTACTATAATTCCAATAATTCTAATAAAAATCAGAAAAAATGTGAAATTTGTTTCTCTGTCTCCCTTGACATCAGAGAGATTTAATAAAACTATGAAATTTAATTTTCCACATTTAAAATACCTTATAATCAATAAATACCGTAGAACTTAAAATAATTCTTAAAATTCAAATAAAATTCAAAAAAATTATGAAATTTAGTCTAAAGGCTTCTCTCATCTAAGCCTACCTCCAATAAAAATTTCAAGGGTTTAGGATTTACCTTGGTCAAGATAGGTATTTTTTTAAAAGAATCTTTTTTTGTATTAAAAATGATTATATAGATAAATTAAATTTTGAAAAATCATAATTTCTCCTTTGATGTCTCGATTGACCCATGCGTGAGGTAGGATGAAATTCCAAGGTCATTTGAATTAAATTTGATGATTTATGAAGTGACAGAGCCTTAAGGGCAAATGTGTCATTTTGGAAATTTGGCTTTAATTAATATTTAGGCCTAATCTCAGGAAGGGAAATGGGAAATCTTTGATTCTAATTAACATATTTGGATGTTTGAAACACAAGGGGTTAAATAGTAGAAACCAACCTCACTTGTCCTAATTAAAAAGGATAAATTTGCAATTTTCTTAAATTACATAAATTTGGGAGTCTAGCCGATTAAATGATCATGGATTAAAGGGTATGATTTTGGGTGTTAATAACTCACTAATTTAATATCCCTATTTGATGAACAAAAAAAACATGAATTATCACCATCACTTATAAGTCAATTTCATTTGCAATGACTAAGACACTCACCATAATCATAAGGGCTTAGTAGTGACTTAGGCTAAATCAAGTTTCATTTAAATAAGGATTAGAAAAATAACTATCATTGAAAATTAAAACATTTTTCAAACAATACAAGCCCAAGTCAAAATTTGGCTATCTCTTAAACTTGCCTCTTTAAAGGCCTCCACCCACATAATTCTTAAATTTAATTACCAGTGATAATTACCCTATTCTTAGGGATAATTGAGAAATCAATGCTCATTTGGCACGAAGGGTATTTACATGATGAATTATTAAGCAACATAATGAGTTGAAAAGAACTCGGGATTTTCTACCAGACAGCGAGAGAGTAGCACAGACCTGCTTCTTTCTATAGATCTGTTGGATACCTCAGAGATCTACTAAACTTAATATGTTTTGCTTGACAAAATCATCCTTAATTAATCTCCTAAGGACCCACCAAGATATGACATAGGGTTAAGAAATCTACCAAAACCTTACTTTTTTGTCTGTACATGAACTGCCTTAACATGCCTTTTAAGTTTCAGGTGGTGGAACGAGAAGACTCGCCAGGTACGATTTTAAAGTTTTCAGTATTATCTTTCTTATACTTTCATACTATACTTATATGCTTACAAATTTGCATGCTAAACAATGATGCCACCCTGCATGTAAACTAAAACAATCAGGATAACCACAAAAACAAAACTAAAATGAAAACTAAAATCAACTAAGATAAAATTCACCATCACAACATTCAAAATATAAAACAACTCAAAATTTAATCACAAAAATCACACAAAACTACAAATTGCAACTAAATTAAAATGTCTCTATAGGATGATCGGGAATTCCTTGGAGGAGGTAACCTACGGTTGCTAACGAGGCTTCCCACGGTTTAAAATGATCCTATGGAACTCATTAAGTTGAGTTTAGTAAATTCATTTGGACTAAGTGAATCCAATAGAAAGTAGTGGTGCTGGAATGAGGGAACCATAAGATACTAACCAGTGTCACTCTAATCAAATTTAACATGCCCCTATAAAATTTAAAGAACTTCAACCATAGGGCCAGACATTATAACTTGACACACTAGAAAATTCAAACTCGTCACGACAAGGAGCTTAGAGCTAGCATGGTGGGCAGCGCAGCCATCTTCAACAACAAAACATGTCCTCCCCAGCTAAACCAGTCTTCCTTCTTTAGACTTAAACAACAAAGCCATAGGACTTCGAGGTTGCTTTCTTATGCAACATAAATCCTCACATTATCTTTAGGTCTTTGCATAGCCCAACTATACAATATAAGCCCTAACTCATCTTAAGATTCCGAGGTTGTCGTTTATCACGACCTAAATCCTCACATCTTTTAGGCTATTTGTGTGACAGTTTCACATGAATGTAAGCCCAAACTAATAAAATTGGCAAGATTAAACACCTAAATATTTCTCCTCAGAAATAAAGCCAAACATTAGGATAGCTTGGGAAGTCACCAGGTTCTCCTTTGGATCTATGACATCCCCTAATTCCTCCTCCTTTAAACTCTACAACAAAATGTTCCAAATTTGAACCAATCTTTTCTGACACCTCTACATCTGATCTCATTGAAAAGCCCTACCCTTTGAAACTCCTTGAAGATAATATTTCCTGATTTTTATCGAGAGTCTTTTAAGGTGACTTTAGTCATTTAAGATGTAATTAACTATAAAGGCTTGCTCTTATATGAAGCATGTCCGAAGCCAGCTTAATATAAACCCTATTTAATTCTTTATATTAAATAGGGGAACTTGTCAGCAAATACAAAAGTTTCGTAGAGCAAACGGATGTCATATATTCCTTAATTTATCTGATCGAGCCTCATCCTCAAGTCTTGTGTTTATCCTTCGGGATAGATTCATGATTTGAGGTACAATGCTCTTTCATTTAAAGTATAAAAAATATGGGGTCAGTTTGATTTCATATTTTTCTAAAACTAAATTTATATGTAAATTAAAACGTCCTTCTAAAGCGGGCGACGAGATTTCGATTCTGGTGACCGATAGCTTCTTACGGGCAACTTCTCCAACCAAAAATAGCACCGACAGCTTATGGAGACTTTGCTATGGGCAAGTTTTTCTCTCCATACAAATCAAGAAATATCATCTTCATAAATCGGTAATGTGTCCATGCCCTTCTTGGATCAAATTACTCTTCTTCTATTGGCATACTTTACCCATTTATGTCTTGGGAAAGTTTGACTAACTCCTTGGAGTTCAGGACTATCTGTTCAACCACCTTTGAACAGAGGGGTTTAGAAGGCCATTAAGGACTCTAAAAGTTTTCATGTGGGGTCGGACCCCCAATAGGTGTGTCGGTGGACTAGTTCCACCTTGGCATTGTCTTCCACTAAATGGGTCCCGCACTGAGTCCTAAAATACTTCACATCTCCCTTCCAAATTTGATTTGCTATTCTACAAATTAAACCAAATCGTGTTGTGATGTGCGCACTTTAAAATTTTCTTATATTAATTAAATTTTCCACCTCTTCATTTTTCTTAAACAAAATTTTAAAATACCCATAAATTAAGACCCGCCCGGTCCACAGATCAGCCTCTAATTTCAGTGCTTGCACTAAAAATCATGAGGTTTTGGCCATATAGCTATCCCGAAACTTTCTATTTTAAAGCCTGCTGCAATGGTCTACCCAACACTGACCTTTTCCTGCAACCTGCCAACGAGCCACAAAGCTCATAACCTCGCTTCTTGCATCAAATTTGGAGCCGGATTTGAAGATCTTGAGGTCATCCTCGAGAAAGCCTCACTTGTAGTGATGAAGATTGCTGCTCCAAAAATACAGGAACCTGTCTGCGGACCTGAACTGCCATCAAGACTTCCCAGCCTGCAAGAAGGTCAAAACTACTATCGTCACAGCATCCGCCAAACCTACTATCCCCGCAACTGCTAAGGGGAAAGAAGTAATGATTATTGAGGATCCGACTGAGGGATTAACTATCCCACCACTTGTGTTTGAAATGAGATTAAGCTCAAAGACTGTACCACTGACCCGAACCCAAAAAAGGAATCGTAATAAAAGGATTTGGAGGGCCATCAAAGCCTAAGCTCCTGAAAAGACACCCATTGAGGAGGAGCCTCATCAAGATGAAGAAGGATAATCGGAAATTAGCCCACTCCAATGAGGAATTAGATTCCATCATCTGACGAATACCGATGGATGCGAGAGTATCCGAAAAATTGCCGTTGCATTACCACCACTTCATGGACATGGTGAGGTGAGAAAGAAGTGCACTCCTATCACCCAAGTTAGTGTAGTTTTCAAAAGGTTAGCTGCCAAAGAAGAATGTTCAGTTAGCGAGTTACTTAAACGAGTGGGACATACAATTTCCCCTTGCATGAAGAAGGAAATTTTGAAGGACATCAAGTCCACCAGACAGTCTCACAAGACAACTGGAGTGCCACCTACTCGCATCCCCATTTGGTTCCGTTTAAGGAACCGAGTTGATACCGTAGTGATTACTACTGATTATACCGCCACTAGAACTGCAGGCCGTCGACCGGTTAACTCAAGACTGGGTCCAAAAATTTTACCCATCACCCATTATGGAGATATTCCTACAATCCCAAAGGCAAAGACAAGATGATTACCTGACACTGTAGCCGGTCTATACCACGGGGAGCATACCTTCCCTCGACATACCAATGTTTCTAATAAGACACTCCATTCTAAAACATCATTGTCAAAAAAGAAAAAAGTATGGGTACCCAAGGTCTCTGCACCGATACAGTCCAATGAGCCTGCGGGACAAGAACATGGAATGAAGTCAAGGTCTAAAATATTTGCCATCGTCACAACAATTGCCAGCGAGATAAAGGAACAAGAAGAGGAGGTCCATCAGGGTCCTTCAGATCTTAAAGCGATCAAGGAATCAATAATTGAAGAAAAGCTGAGAAGCTCAGGATTGAGATTTCTGAGTTAGCTTTCAAGACTAAAATGACTACCTAGAAAAAGATTTCATGGATGTCCACGTAATTGAAACCAGAGCCGATGCATCTACGCACGAGGCTCAACCTCACACCAAAGAGAATGCCGTAGATAAGCTGCGTAGGGCTATCCTCTTAAGGGATGAACAAGTTAGTCTACTGGAGAAAAGAATAAAAGAAATGGTCACAGCCTTGACCATCATGGCCACTATTCAGGGGCAATCACAAGCTCCACAATTGGCTTCTTCAGAGATCAATCAGCCGGAGATCATACACATCACAGATGAAAGAAGAGAGGTTGCTTCAGCAAATAAACATGAGAAACATAGAAAGAATTCTCCATCAGATGCTATACCAGAAAATGAATTCAAGCAAATGGTTGAATAAGTGTGGGACGCCTTAACCCAATCTAAGGGTGGTGCATTGATTCTAAAAGGTAGACCTTACTCAGAGGAATTCTATTCTCAAGAGTTTTGTGGCCCTAAACCTTAAGATATTTGATGGGACTGGAAATCTCAGACAGCATATAACACATTTCCGAGCCAGCTGTGGTAACACGAGGAATAGTGAAGCTTTACTCTTCCAACAGTTTGTCAGTAGCTTGTCAGGAATTGCTTTCGATTGGTACGCTGAATTGCCCAATGGGTCAGTTAAAACATGTTCTGAGTTAGGATAGTTGTTTGTGAAAAGATTTGTCGGGGTGCAACATCATGTGTCTATTGGCGAGCTCATGATGGAAAAACAAAAGCCTAGCGAAACTTTGGTGGACTGTGTTTTGAGGTGGAGAAACCTTAGCATGAAATATGAACCTCAGCTATAGGAACATCATGCGATTGAAATTCTACTCAAAGAGCATACATGGTATAGTAGCTTTCATGCTTAAGGGACTGACCATCAAATCCTTTGAAAAGATACTCAGTAAAGCCAACAGTCTTCAAGAAGAAATCAAGCACATGGAGTCACACAAAAAGGCTACGGAGACCAGAGTGTTCGAAAAAAAAATCAGGAGTAGTAGAGACCATCAACAAAAGAAAGTAGCCGATGAGGATATGTGCAGAAGATCCTCAACAATATTTGTCACAGTATGCTCAGAAATAGAGTAGTCAATCTAACCAGCGACAGCCTCAAGAAGGATCACAAAAAATAGGGGATAAGAAAATGTTCCTGTCAGAACGACGTAAAATACTGTATTCTTTCAAATATGAAGCTATACCTAAAATATTCAAAAGTTTGATAAAGAAGCTAGAATTTAGACTACCAGACCCGAAGAAGCCAAAAGAGGTGGGAAGGAAAAATGAACCAAATTATTGCCCATAGCATCGGTTGCTTGGACACATTATAGAGGGATGCTTCATATTTAAGGAATGGCTAAAGAGGAACCCTAAAGAAGGGAACATAATAATCCTGAAAGAATATTTAAGAGAACCTGAAAAAGGTTCCATAAATATGATTTTGGACGAGCCAATCTCCCCAATCAATCCGTATACTGGAACATATGGATGGAGTACAACTTAGGACAAACTCAAAAGGGTCCTCAATAAAATATAGGATCCATCAAAATAATCTTCTACACATACCAGAGAAGAATAATAGAATGAGGTCTGGAGTAGATCATCCAAGAAAATACTGAACAAGATCTAGTCTGCATCAAGACAAGCCACCATTCAGAGTCCGCAGCATACCAAGCCTGAGATGAAAGTTTCGCCAGGAGATCTGTCATCGTCAAGGACAAAGAAGAAGAAGAAAAGTGTCATTACAAAGATTGATAGCCCGAGGGGTAGGATAGGAGCTGCCTCTACTAGATTAGTTGTCTTGGATTTGGGGAAGAAAATCCCCAAACCCTTGACTTTGTGATTTTGGCTACGTTTTAACTATTTCTAGTGATAGCGTAACTGATTATGACCAATCTAACTTCAATCGTAATCCCTAAAATGATCCTCAAATCATACTCGAGTCTGATGAACTCGTTGTCAAGTCCAAAGAAGACATCAATGACACAGCTTACGACCACACCAGTAGCGAGGAGCCAATTCTCGAGCACCATGGTACACCGCTTACCATCAACCAAGATATTTCTGACAAAGAGGAGACACCAGAAGATTCAACAATGGTAGCTCAAGAAGAAGAAATCACGGAAGTTAACTTAAGAAGCGGAAAAGTGTTACCACCAAGAACAACTCCAACAGATAAAGGAAAGCAGATAATGACTTGAGAAGAGATACCTCCACCTCCACCAATGGAAGAACCACATAATCAAGATAAAATTGGAGGATGATACATAGTAGATTATAATGTGCTAGCTCATCTTAGAAAGTTGCTGACCCAATTAAGCATCTACGATGCTTTGATCCTGTCACAGGAGATGAGAGAGTCTTTGGTTGTAGCTTTGCTTGACCCCGAGATTTTCTTAGCTCAGTTGGCCAGTACATCCTTAGATGATGTTTGTTTGTTGAAAGAACAGCCTGGGGTAACCTTCACCGATGAGGACATGCTACTCCGTACCGTCGACCACAACCGTCCACTCTAAATCTCTGTCAGCATCGACAGATTTGTATTGTCCAGAGTTTTAGTAGATCATGGAGCATCTCTTAACTTGATGAGCCTACAGACATTAGCCTATTTGGATATTGAAGCTCAAGAGCTTATGATTGATAAAATGATGTTAAAAGAATTCAACTAAAAGGGAGAAAGAGCCCTTAGATCAATTACATTACTTATGAAGGTTAGAGAACTCATGATAATCGCTAAATTTTATACCATCGACACCGAGACCTCTTTTAATGCTCTACTGGCTCGATCATGGATACATTAGCACAACATGGTTCCATCATCCATACACCAATGCATCAAGTGCTGCAAAGATGGTCAAGAAAACTGCATCAAAGGAGACTTACAACAATTTTTAGTGCATGAAGTTGGTATCCATGAAGATGTTGCCTACCACGTGCCTCCAAAGAAAACTGTCTTCTCTCATGAAACTATCACAAATAACAATCAAGATTTAGAAAAATCACAAAGAGGAAGACATTCAACTTCGCTTCAATGATCTTCCACCACTCCCTTACAACGAATTGGTGGAGGTTCTTTTAGTTTGCGCACCCGAGGTCGAAGCTGGGGACGTGGACAAGGAAGAATCAACTTAATTGTTGAATGGACTAGGCCAACTATCAACATTGGTAATCAAGACAATTTCGAAGTTGACATAATGATGAAAAAATAGTAGAAACCTTAGTACGAGATATCCTTAGAAGATACAGAGAAGAATGAATATGAAATAATGTATGTATGGATAAACCACTATGTGAATGCTATGACCCTTACTCCGATTTTCCCTCAAACAGTCAAGAGTTTAAAGGGCAAGGAAATCCATAGTGTTGGTGCAAAGCCGATCAAATTTTACCGTGCTTCTACCTCTACTGAACTTGAAAAACATGTAAATTTGGACGATGATCATAATGAATTAATGGACTTGCCTTTTGGTTACTTTTCGCCTTATGTTCAAAAGTTAATTCAACAGGGAAACTTACCAAAACAAATACCAAAAGATAAATTTAACTTTTAAAAAAATTATGGAATGTTAAAAGTTGAACTCCCAACATAAAAGAAGGTCTCGGATTTGGTACAGACGGACCAGTCGATGATTCTGAATTTTGCATGGCTGTTACTAGTGAGTCAGAAGAGGATTGCCTTGATATAGAGAATGACTCTATTGATCAACTAATAGAAGATGCTCCGCCAGAATTTGAGGAGGAAAATAAATCTACCATTGATGAATTGAAAGAGATTAACCTCGGGACATAAGAACAACCCCGACCTACATTTATAAGTTCTCTACTCAATGATGAAGAATCTTCAGAATTGATCAAACTATTAACATAATTCAAAGATTGATTTGCATGGAGCTATGATGAAATGCCAGAACTGCCAGCATAGGTTGCAGTTCATAAACTCACAGTGGGCAAGATTATAACCTCAGTAAAACAAGCTCCCAGGAGAATGCACCTTGAAATAGAACAACAAGTCATCGCCAAGGTGAAGAAAATAATAGATGCCGACTTTGTAAAAGAAGAACAACACCCCACGTGGTTAGCTAACATTATACCTGTTAAGAAAAAAAACAGACAGATCTGTGTTTGTGTCGACTTCAGAGATTTGAACAAGGCATGTCCAAAAGACGAGTTTTCGCTACAAATACCAAAAATGATCGTCAATATTGCTTCAACACACGAAATTTTCTCCTTCATGGACAGATCGTCGGGATACAACCCAATCAAGATGGCTCCCAATGATGCAGTATTTACAGCCTTAAAAACACCGATTAGAATTTTTTGCTACACATTGATGCCTTTCGGCCTAAAGAATGCCGGAGAAACATAGCAGCACGTAATGACAAAGATTTTTTACGCACTCATCCATAATCAAGTAGAATGCTATGTGGATGATTTGGTCATCAAAAGTAAACAAAAAATCGACCATTTGTATAATTTAAGGATCATGTTCGAACGGTTACGACAATATGACCTTAAAATGAATCCCTTAAAGTGCGCCTTCGGTGTTACTTCCGGGAAATTTCTGGTATTCATTATCCGTCATCGGGGAAATGAGATTGACACGGATTAATTTAAAGCTATCTTGGAAATGCCTCCTCTTAAAACCTTAAAACAACTACGTTCCTTCTAGGAGAAGTTGGCATATCTGAGACACTTTATTTCTAATCTCTCAGGTAGGTGTCAGCCTTTCTCGGAATTAATTAAAAAGGATGTCAAATTCATTTGGAAAGAGAAATGTTAGTGGGACTTTGAGGATGTTAAACAATATCTAATAATACCTCCTGTTTTGCAAGCCCCTATTCCAGAGAAACCGTTGATACTTTATACCGCGGCTTAGACGACTCTCTTGGAGCCCTCTTAGCCCTAGTCAATGATGAGGATAAAGAAAATTCACTCTACTACTTGAGTCGTCGCCTAATACCGACGGAGATAAGGTATCCACCTATTAAGAAACATTGTCTAGAGTTAATTTTTTCCGCTCAAAAGCTTAGACATTACATGCTTTCTCATAAGATTACCCTAATCTCGAAAGTTAATCTGTTGCAATATTTGATGACACGACCAACACTCTCTGGACATTTAACAAGATGGTTAATGATGTTATTGCAATTTGAAATAGCTTTTGTTACCCTCCGTGCTATCAAGGGACAGATACTAGTAGAGTTTCTCGTTGTACATCCATTGCAAGCTTGGTCCTCTCTCAACGACGAGTTACCAGACGAGCTAATACTACAATTAGAATTCTCCAGTGCGCAATACTAGAAAATGTATTTCGAGGGCACTTCGTCAGCCATAAAGATAAAGGGTCAGACACAATTATACCAGGCAAAATAGGGATCAGTTTGATCTTTATCATGCAGATAAGGGTATGTTGAGGTTCTCATACCACCTGACAGAGCCATGCACCAACAATGCAGCAGAATATGAAGCTTTTATCACCGAGTTGGAAGTGGCAATCTCAATGGATATAACGAACATTGCCATTTATGGCGACTCTCAACTCGTCATCCAGCAAGTCACCGGACAATACAAAATTTTGAAACCAAGTTTAGCAGAATACCATCAGTACACAATGAAGTTGCTTGAGCAGATCCCCGATGTGACTTTCTACCAGATTCCTAAGGGAAGTAATGCTAATGCCGATGCTCTAGCAAAACTCGCTAAGGAGATGGCATGTTCCCCGGAGGATTCCATTGAAATCACATTACAAGGAAGAAAAATCTTGTCTCGAATCAACCTCGAAACCATACACAGGCTCCGAAAAAAAGAAGTAATAAATACAGTTGCAAACATCAATGAAGATTGGCGCAAGCCATTAATAGAATATTTGCATACTGGAAAGCTGTCAGAAGACAAGTCTGAAGCACATCATATCACAAGAAGGGCCATGTCTTACGCCTTGGTGGGAAACATTCTATACAGAATATCATTCGATCATATGTGGCTACGGTGTTTGAACATAACCGAAGCACAAAATATTGTCAAAGAAGTACATGTCGGATTGTGTGGTGCTCATCAGTCAGAGCCGAAAATGAAAATGAAGATCAAAAGACTCAGATATTATTGGCCAGTAATGATGTCCGATTGCATGGATACAACTAGAAAATGTCACCAATGCCAAGTGCATGGGGTGGTCTTACACCAGCCTCCGAATGTGCTACACCCAACTATTGCTTCGTGGTCATTTGAGTGTTGAGGAACAAACATAATAGGTCCGATAGACCCTCCATCTTCCAAAGGACACAGGTTTATACTTGTCGCTATAGATTACTTCTCCAAATGAGCAGAGGCAGTACCATTGTGTGAGGTTATGACACATCATGTCCTTTAATTCTTCAAAAGCTAAATTGTCTACCGTTTCGAAGTAGCGCGAAGAATAATTTTTGACAATGGGATAGCTTTCAGAAGCATCATAATCAATAATTTTGTCAAAAGACATGGGATAAATTGGTGATACTCTACGATTTCTATCCCAGAGAAAATGGTCTGGCTGAAGCCTTCAAAAAAATACTGGTACATATTTTGAAGAAAACACTGGACGAAAACAAAAGGGATTGGCACAACAAACTATTAAAAGCCTTGTGGGCCTACCGGATAACTTTCAGGACTCCAACTCGGTGTACACCCTATATGTTCGTGTACGGATCTGAGGTCATGCTACCACTAGAAATCCAGACACTGTCTCTTAGAGTTGTTGTTGCCAACCAACTCACAACAGGAGAAAGTGTAAAAGTCAGACTTGAAGAAATGAAAAGTCTTGAGGAAAAATGACTAGAAGCACAACAACACTTGAAGATTTACCAAGCTAAGAAGGTACAAGCCCATGACAAATTGGTCCGCCTAAGGACATTCAAAGTTGGTGACCTCATACTTGTGCTCAAAAGGCATATTCTTGCACATCGCAAAATAGGTGGAAAATTTGAGCCAACGTGCGAGGGACCATTTGTCTTTGAAAAGGTCTACACAGGAGGAGCCTACGATTTAGTGGACTTCCAGGGCAAAAGACCCATGTTATCAATAAATGGACGATACCTGAAATCCTATTACACAGCCTAATGTCGCTTGCCTTTACTTCCTTTGAAGCTTTGATTGTTTTGGGGTTATCTATGTGGCCAAATGTGTATGACCTAATTTAAATTTTGTATTTAACCTCAATATAATGAAAATTTTGAGAAAAATTTTAAACTTCAAATTTTCTCCTTTCTACTTTTGAACTTAATATTCCACTAAATTAAACAAAATTCTTACATAAAAAAAAAGATTCTCTTCACCAAAACAAACTAAAATTTACTTTAATAAATACTTTGTTTTGTTCTCGTTCATGCCAAGTTTTTGCTCACCGATATTTCTCTTGTCGTCTGCAAAAAAATGTCGGAACAGAGGCTGATCTTTGCATTCAAGGATGGCAGGAGCCTTGCACTGAATGAGGAAATGACATCGTGGGGTGGCACTATAGACTTCAACATGGCCTTTAACCAAGTTGATATGGACTACGAAGGTCCTTTGATGAATGTAGTCAGCTGCCAAGAAAAGGAGGGATTGCCTTCATTGCTGAGGGTGGCCGCCAAAGACAATAGATCACATAAAGGAAAGAACGTGATGATAGAGAAGGATCCAAGGGAGGGACCAAGTCGTCTGCCACCCATGATAGCTACACCAGCCGGAGGCCTAGTAGCCTCCAACAATGAATGACTGCAAGACGCTTCGCTTTACAAGACTCAGTACAGAAGTGCTAGCCACAAAAAACAGAGGGCTTTTCTACAGAAAGAACACAGACGTCAGAAGGAAGCGAACAACTTACTCACCTTTATTTCTGAGGGGAATATCTATGATCCAGACATGAAAGAGAATTCTTCTAGCCTACCTGCCACAGATGAAGAACCTGGGTTCATCACAGAGCCAGAGACACCTTCAGCTTCAGATGCATTATGCACAGGTTGTCCGACGTACAACGCTGAGATAACTACAGGGACATCAGTCAAAGGGGCATTTGTAGAATGCACGGACTGCAATGTCCTACATCTACAACACTCTAGTACATTGGAGGAGTATACTTCCACCACCAACAGGTCTTAGACCGTAGATTTTTTGATGGATGAGTCATACGTCCCACTGGGGACAGATAAGTATATACCATGGAGTCCAGAGTAATACATCCCTTTAGATGCTGGATTACATGTTCCAAATGAGCCAACGCTAGTTTGGGTTCCTGCCGATGTCCAGATGGAGGAATGCACGCGACAATTGCCGACTCTTAACACGATGGAGAACTATAAAATAAGCAAGGTGAATAAAAGAGAATTTGAATTCTATGAGGAAGTTCAAGGAAGATTTGTCAACATACTGGAAGGCCTGGAGCTGTATACCAGGGTCTTCTCCGAAAGTGATGAAAGAAGCATTCTTGACTGCATCTTTGACTTGAGGGATAGAGGCCGCGTAGGCCTTCTTACGGAAAAGAACATACTCTAAGCCAAAGAAATGGATGAGAGGAAAAGGAAGAATCACCATTCAGTCTGGCTGTTTTTATAACTTTGAAAATGACAGACAAAGAAATTCACCGGGGATCCTCAGACATGACCAGGTAGATCGACTACCTCCTATAATAAAGTGGATGATCAAGAGGATGGTCAAATTGAACATATTGCCAGCTACCTGCATCCCGAATAGTTGCGTCATCAACATCTATGATGAGGGTGATTGCATCCCTCCCCACATAGACCACCATGATTTTGTGAGGCCCTTCTGCACGGTCTCATTCATGAGCAAAATTAATATATTATTTGGAAAAGAAATTGACATTGTCGGCCCTGGCCAGTTCAAAGGAGTTGTAGAGATTCTACTGTCAGTTGGTTCAGTTTTTGTTCTGGGAGGAAACGGGACAGATGTCGCCAAGCATTGCATCCCAGGGGTGCGACACCGTAGGGTGTCCATAACTTTTTAATAGAATGGACGACAGCAAAGCACCATACTGATTTCAGCCAGACCCAGTACTAGAAAAACTGCTACCGTACGAGCTATGAGAGGGTTGTACGAAGGGAACTCTTGTCCTGGAGCATCGCTTAGAAGGTTTGCAAGATCAGGAGCTCATCATACCTGATACAGATGTTCAGAGTTTTTTTATAGCAACTTGATATGTATCAAACATACTCAGCCTACGATGTATACATTGCAAGAGATGTTTTGGATGTACATTGATATGGACTATATATTGTACCTTTTTGAGGCGGTAGCCTATGTTTGATCTGTGACATCTTGATTGGAGTTGATTAATGAAGATTTCTTACAGAAATGCGCCTTTTGTCAATTGACTATTTTTGTGCAATGGATGGAAGCCATGAACCATGCGTTGGTTCAGAATTTCAATGAATGAAGAACGAAACAATGAACTTTTAACAAAATAAAATAGAACTCAAATAAAAATAATCACAAATGAACAAATAACAAAACAAATTTCTTTTGAAAATCAACCAACTAAAATTAAAATTTTAAAGATATATTTTAAAAAATTGAATGTGATAAAAACAACAAGAAAAGAAAATGAATCTATTAAGTGGATTCTCTAGGTTTTAGAGTTTCTTACTCTTAGTGCACGCGACATAACCATCCTTATCTGCATTAATTTTTTTCACATCCCCACAGGATTACACATTCTGCACAAAATCTCTTGAAATTCTTCACATTCTCTATGGACTATCACACTCCTCACCACTCCTTGCATTCGGGGCGGGTCTTTGGAACCCGGTTCCCTTCTTAGCTCTCAATTAAACCTCGTGTCACCTTTTGGCTAGATCCTGTTCAGACGTAATGTCCCTAGAGTTAGCTCGAACTGATATAGTCTCCCTTTCTTCCTAACATAATGTCATTAATGGTTTCCACCCTCTGCACTCTCGTCACCTCATAGGTTGGATGTGAGTCCCAGTGCTTTCCTTCCTAACGTGATTGATATATTTTCTCGCTACCTCTTGAGTTGGATGTGAGTCCCAGCGCTTTCCTCCTTAATGTAGCAGATATTTTCCTCGTCACCTCTTAGGTTGGATTTGAGTCCTAGTGCTTTCCTTCCTAACGTGATCGATATATTTTCCTGCTACCGCTTGAGTTGGATGTGAGTCACTGCACTTTCCTCCTCAATGTAGCAGATATTTTCTTTGTCACCTCTTAGGTTGGATGTGAGTCCCAGCACTTTCCTTCCTAACGTGATCAATATATTTTTCCACTACCACTTGAGTTGCATGTGAGTCACGGCGCTTTCCCTTTCAATGCTGGAGATATTTTCCCTCTACCGCTAGAGTTGGATACGAGTCACAATGCTTTCCTCCTCAACGTAGAAGATAATTTCCTCGTCACCTCTTAGGTTGGATGTGAGTCCTAGTGCTTTCCTTCTTAACGTGATCGATATATTTTCCCGCTACCACTTGAGTTGGATATGTAGCAGATATTTTCCTCGTCACCTCTTAGGTTAGATATGAATCCCAGTGCTTTCCTTCCTAACGGGATCGATATATTGTCCCGCTACTGCTTGAGTTGGATGTGAGTCACAGCGCTTTCATCCTCAATGTAGCAAATATTTTCCTTGTCACCTCTTAGGTTGGACGTGAGTCCCTACACTTTTCTTCTTGACGTGATCGATATATTTTTTCGCTACCACTTGAGTTGGATGTGAGTCTCGGCGCTTTCCTCCTAAATGTAGCAGATATTTTCCCGCTACCTCTTGAGTTGGATGTGAGTCACAACGCTTTCCTTCTCAATGTAGTAGATATTTTCCTCCTCACCTCTTAGGTTGGACGTGAGTCCCAACTCTTTCTTTCATAACGTGATCAATATATTCTGCTTCCACTTAAGTTGGATGTGAGTCACGGTGCTTTCCTTCTCAATGTAGCACATATTTTCTTGCGACCTCTTAAGTTGGATGTGAGTCACAGTGCTTTCCTCCTCAACATAGCAGATATTTTCCCCGTCACCTCTTAGGTTGGACGTGAGTCCCAGTGCTTTACGTCCTATTGTGATCGATATATTCTCTCGCTACCACTTGAGTTGGATGTGAGTCCCAGAGCTTTCCTCCTCAATGTAGCAGATATTTTCCTTGCCACCTCTTAGCTTAGATGTGAGTCCTGGTACTTTCCTTCCTAACGTGATCGATATATTTTTTCGCTACCTCTTGAGTTGGATATGAGTCACAACGCTTTCCTTCTCAATGTAGCATATATTTTCTTCATCACCTCTTTGGTTAGAGGTGAGTCCTAGTGCTTTCCTTCCTAACGTGACATATATATTCTCCCTGTCACATGTCAGTTTGAATATAACCCCCCAGTGGTAACTCAAACTAGTGTAGTCCTTTCTTTCTGGCATAATATCCTTAATTGTTGCCATCTTCTACAATGTTGTTACCCTTTCGAGTCAAATGTGAGCCTCTGTGCTTTCCATCTCGATTTGGTCCTCTCACACAATCTTATTCTCTGAAATTATCAATGTTAAAATAAAAATTAAACACTAAATATGGAATCGACTCCCCGCCTCAATCTTCAGTTTTCCCGATGGTCGTTTGCGGAGTCTCTTTGAGTTTCCCCAGCGGAAACAAATAACACACGCAATCCTACACATACTTCCAGGTCTATTGATTTAAGAATTTATATTGGTTTTGTTGATCTTGTTGGTCAACGTCAATACGCGTGGTGTGCTTGCCCAACACACCACACCTATTGTGGGTCAATTTATTGACCTCACTTTTGGTTGAGGTTTAGTTTTTTCTCTTTAATAGCTTAAGGTCTAGCCATATGACTTTCTTATTGACTATTTCTAGAAAATTAGACAAGGAACCCTCACCATAAGAAATTCTACCCTCTTATCTACTCAACTTGAAGTTCCACAAATTAGTCCTAACTTCTAACACTTAGCAGGTGGGGTCATTGTGGGGGAACCCCAAGATGAGTCACCCATAGGACTGCTGGACCTTAGAGTTGATCCTGGGTGTTGGTCTAGAGCTTAAAGTATATACTTTCACTCACAATCCTAAACTTAAACTTCTAGGCTTTGGTCCCTTGATACTTTTGGGAGACTCATATAGGCAGTCCCCTAAACCTACTAGCCCTAGGCTAGGGTTTAGCTAAGACCACTACGTAGAGGACCCAAAAAGGGGTTTCCATTGGTCCATGGCTTATTGATGGTGGTTGGCACTCCAACTCTACTATGATACCCAACTTAGCATTTTGCCCCTAAACTACCCCAAATTACCTAGATACCATTGGGACCCCAAATTTGATCAAAATTCCCAAATTTACAAAAAATATCCAAATTGGTTCAAAAATCATTTCAAACACTTTAAAAACACCCAAACTACCCGAAATCACTAAAATTTGCCAAATTACCAACATACCCCTCTTTAGCCAAAAATTCCAAAAATTCCAAAAAATCTCAAAATTTCCCAAAACCTCCAAAAAATTCCCAATTTCATTTTCCACAACCACCACATGACCCAATTTGGCCAATTTGACCATCTTTGACACAAACCCCCAAATTGCCTTTTAAAGACCCTTTTTTTCCCCAAATCTACCTCAAATGTCCATCAATTTGATCTCAATCTCCTCAAATTTCAATTCCAAACTCATATTCACCCTCAATGTGACTAATCTATACAAAATCCAAGCCCAATTAGTCCATCATTTGAGCCTCATTCTGAGCCCCAAGACTTGGTTCCACCAAATTGAACACATGGCCTTCTAAAATTGCCACAATTTGTGTTGAAAAACCTTCATAATATTCCCATACATAATATTTGACCTTCAATTGTCCTTGGTGAGGCTTTAATTTCATTTGATTTCAACCTAAGTCCAAAAAGCCCCAAATTTTCCACAAATTGGCCATGTCTTAAAATCTCACGATTGATGGCCTTAGCCCCAAAATTTCCACTCTATTCCTTCATGAAAAATCTTCAAAACATCTCTCTTCATAATTTAGACCATATAATTTGGACTTAGCCCACGGCTAACCCAACCTAGACCCAAGTCTAGCCCAACATGCCCAAATTGACCAAATTTTAAAAATCCTCCAAATTGACCCTCCAATTGAACTCGAAATTATTTCAATTCTTCAGTAAAAATCTTCATAACAATCATCTACACAATTTTAATCAATCAATTAGGCCAATTGACATGGCTAGCATAGCCCAAACCTAAGCTTTGATCACTTGAACCCACATTGAGATGGCCTAACTACCCCAAAGTCACCAAATTAATGACTCCACAGCCATTAGTTGGACTCTAGTGGCAAGCCTAAGCCTCTTAAAACCACCTAAACTAATCCATGGAAAAAAGGTCCCCTAAATTAAGAGATTCCATTCCATATTTTCTTAATATTAGGATAATTTTGCCAAAACAAAGCCTAGCCACATTAAATTGCTGTGACATATTCCTCTGTGTTCCCTGAGCTCCTAGACACCTCCCCTTGGCTGGCTGGCCAGCCTAGTGGTCGAAAAATGGCAAAACTGAGATCCACTCCCATGGGATTAAACCCAATTCAAACCTAGATGCCACCTCATCCAAATTAAATATTGGAGCCTCTCTGCCCTCCACCTAAGCAGCACATTTCACCCCCCAATTGGCCATAGCAGCAAGCCTTAAGCCACTTTTTATAAAAGCTCCCCTCCACGGCCATGGAGGTAGTAATGAAATTTACTCTTAGAGACTTCCCCAAATTGATCTTAAAGCCTCTTTGAGACCTCCTCAGTGCAATCCAACCACACCCTGAATCCCCTTATCGGAGCCGAGTTTTGAGCTTGAATTTCTGCCTAAAACCACGACAGAGCTCATTACATTCCAACACTCCACAAAAATCAAATTAAACTCACCCACACCTTCATCACAGTGAGAGACGGAAAAGCCCTATCAAATTCCCCTTCCACAGAGCCCCTAACATAGCTCTAGACCAACACATGAAATCGGGCTTGGTCGAATTCCTACCTAGGCTTTACACCACAGCCAGAGGCTTAATCTCTAGCCTCCTTGGAGCCCAACGAACGTGTCGAGCACCTCTGATCAAAGCTTCACTTCTCAGAGCCAAGGTGTTGAACCTCTCCTCCTCCCGAGCCTATCTTGATTCTCCATTTGATTAGGCTTAATTTAATTGCATGATTACTGTATAGATATGTTCGTCTTACTTAGACAGGTACATAGGATCAAAATCAAAGTGATTTGGATGAGTCTAGGCCAAGATCTTAGGGTTTTAGTGTGGACGGTCACGGGATCACTCTATCGGAGCTAATGACGGGGAGCCGTCCGATCGCACGTGTATCAGATGGATGGAGGAGATCAAGTCAGACAGTGCTTCCTTACATGAACCACGGGCTGAGTTAGTGGTTATGTGGATGGCGGTGTCCAACCAGAGAGCACCACGCGTACCTTCGGAGCTGCCTAGGATCCAGTCAGCGCTGCCTGTTTAAATAGATAAATCGGGAATTTAAAATATCAGAAAATAATCCCTAACATTAAAAATTCATATCTTGGTGTAGAAAAATCACAAAAATAAAATAAAAATACCTTCTTACTCAATGAACAGAGGAAAACAATGTGGAAATGATTTGGAGTCCATTTGATGCATATTTTATTTTAAATTAATTAAAAACTTATTTGAATGTTTTGATTTTCCATGCATCTAGTAATATCACCATGGCTTAAAATTTTAGCATGTTATTGCCGCTATCTTAGGGAACATCCTCTAATTTTCCAAAGTCAAAGAAGGTCCCTAGAAAGAGATCCATATTTTTCAACTTTTTGTCTATTATTTGCATAAATTAATCATGATAATTAGCATGTTGCTCAGAAAATTCCAAGAAATATTTGGAAGGTTCACTCTTACCCGAGGACCCCTTGGAAATAATTTCATGAGTTAAGTCTTTAAGAATACACTTTATATTCACCAACCCTAAAACACAAACAAAATTAATTTTGGGTCACATAAACATCTAAAGGACTTAATTTTTTATCTCCACTATTTTTTAGGATCCAAAGAACTCACCATAAAAATTTTAAAGCATTTTGAGTTCATTTGGTAACTTAAGTTGATTTTTCAAGATAAATATTATCTTGGCACTTAAATGATTTTTAAAAATCAAAATATAACTAAAAAAATTATAATAAACGTGTTTTTGATTTCTCTGTGATCAGGGGTTTTTTCTAAAAATAAAATGGTATTTAAAATAAAAACTTGATTTTTTTAGCCTATTATTAAATATTTAAATAATTAAAAATCCATAAAAATCAGAAAAAGAATAAAATTCATGGAAATATTATAAATTGCTTCCTAAGAACTTCAGAATAATTGGGATATTTTTCCTGATTTTCTAAATAAATATATTGAATTTTGAAGCTTATTTTTAAAGGCTAAAAATGGATTTTTACTAAAATAATTCCAATAATTCAAATAAAAATTAGAAAAATGTGAAATTTTTTTCTCTGTGTCCTTTGAAATCAGAGAGATTTAATAAAAATATAAAACTTAATTTTCCACATTTAAAATATTTTATAACCAATAAATATCCCATAACTTAAAATAATTATGAAAATTCAAATAAAATTCAAAAACTCATGAAATTTAATCCAAAGACTTCTCTGGTCTAGGCCTACCTCCAATATAAATTTCAAGGGATTAGGATTTACCTTGGTAAAGATGGGAATTTTCTTTTAAAAATCCAATTTTTGCAATAAAAATAATTATATAGATAAATTAAATTTTGAAAAATCAAACTTTCTCCTCTGATGTCTCAATTAAACTATTAGTGAGATACAAGAAAAATTCCAAAGTCATTTGGATTAAATTTGATGAATTATGAAGTGGTAGAGCCTTAAGGGCAAATGTGTAATTTTGAAAATTTAACTTTAATTAATATTTAGGCCTAATTTCCGAAAGGGAAATGAAAAATCTTTGATTCTAATTAACATATTTGGATGTTTAAAAGACAAGGGGTTAACTGGTAGAAAGTGACCTCACTTGTCCAAATTAAACAGATAAATTTGCAATTTCCTTAAATTACATAAATTTGGGAGTCTAGCTGATTAAATGATCTTGGATTTAGGGGTATGATTTTGGGTGTTAATAACTCAATAATTTAATACCCCTATTTGATGAAAAAAAAACATGAATTATCACTATCATTTATAAGTCAATTTCATTTACGATTACTAAGACACTCACCAAAATCTCAAGGGCTTAGGAGTGACTTATGCTAAATCAAGTTTCATTTAAATAAGGATTAGAAAAGTAAATATCATTGAAAATTAAAATATTTTTCAAACACTACAAGAACAAGTAAAGATTTGACCAAGTCTCTTAAACTTGCCTCTTTAAAGGTCCTCACCCACATACTTCTTAAATTGAATTACGAGTGATAATTACCCTATTCTAAGGGATAATTGAGACATCAATGCTCACTGGGCACTAAGGGTATTTACAGGATGATTTATTAAGCAACATAATGAGTTTAAAAGAACTTGGGATTTTCTACCATGCAGCGAGAGAGTAGCACGGACCTGCTTCTTTCTCTAGATCTGTCGGATATCTCGGCGATCTACTAAACTTAATATATTTTGCTTGACAAAATCATCCTTAATTAAACTCCTTACGACCCACCAAGATATGACATAGGGTTAAGAAAACTACCAAAACATTACTTTTTTTGCCTCCACATGAACTACCTTAACATGTCATTTAAGTTTCAGGTGATGGAACGAGAAGACTCGCGAGGTACACTTTTACGGTTTTCAGCATTATCTTTCTTATACTTTCATACTGTACTTTTATGCTTACAAATTTACATGTTAAACAACAATGTCACCCTGCTTGAAAACTTAAACTATCAGGATAGCCATAAAACCAAGAATTTGCATGCTAAACAACAATGTCACCCTGTATGAAAACTAAAACCATCAGGATAGCCACACAACCATAAGATTGCATTTACTTGCATGTATGAAAACAACATAAACTTGCATGTTAACTATAACCATAACCCAAAACCAAAACTAAAATCAACCAAGATAAAATTCACCGCCACAACATTCTTTCTCATACTGTACTTTTATATCTGCAAATTTTCTTGCTAAACAACGACATCACCCTGCATGCCTGCAAATTTACATGCTAAACAAAGATGTCACCCTGCATGAAAACTAAAACCATCAGGATAGCCACGAGCTTGCATGTTAAACAATGATGTCACCCTGCATGAAAACTAAAACTGCTAGGATAGCCATTGCTAAACAAAGATGTCACCCTACATGAAAACTAAAACCATCAGGATAGCCACATAACCATAATTTGCATGCTAAACAACAATGTCACCCTGTATGAAAACTAAAACCATCAGGATAGCCACACAACCATAAGATTGCATTTACTTGCATGTATGAAAACAACATAAACTTGCATGTTAACTATAACCATAACCCAAAACTACGAACTTGCATGCTAAACAACGATGTCACCCTCCATGAAAACTAAAACTACTAGGATAGCCGCAAAACAAAAATTAAAATCAACCAAGATAAAATTCACCGCCACAACATTCAAAATATAAAACAACTCAAAATTTAATCCCAAACATCACACAAAACTACAAATTGCAACTAAATTAATATGTCTCTATCGGATGATCGAGAATTCATTGGAGGAAGTAACCTACAATTGGTAACGAGGCTTCCCACTGTCTAAATGAGCTCATTAAGTTGAGTTTAGTAAATTCATTTGGACTAAGTGAATCCAATATAAAATAGTGGTGCCAGAATGAGGGAACCATAGGATCCTAACCGGTGTCGCTCTAATGAACTTTTACATGCCCCTATAAAATTTGAAGAACATCAACCATTGGGCCACCTGATTTCACATCATAACTTGACACCCTAGAAAATTCAAAGTCGTCATGGCAAGGAGCTTGGAGCTAGCATGGTGGGCAACACGACCATCTTCAATAGAAAAATCTGTCTTCCCTAGCTAAACCAATCTTCCTTCCTTAGACTTAAACAACAAAGCCATAGGACTTCGAGGTTGCTTGCTTATGTAACATAAATCCTCACCTTATCTTTAGGCCTTTGCATAGCCCGACTATACAATATAAGATCTAAATTATCTTAGGATTCTGAGGTTATCGTTTATCACGACCTAAATCCTCACATCTTCCAGGCTAATTGTGTGATAGTTTCACATGAATGTAAACCCTAACAAATAAAATTGGCAGGATGAAACACCTAAATATTTCTCCTCAGAAATAAAGCCAAACATTAGGATAGCTTGGGAAGTCACCAGGGTTCTCTTCTGGATCAATGACATCCCCTAGTTCTTCCTCCTTTAGACTCTATAACAAAATATTCTAAATTTGAACCAATCCCTTCTCACAACTCTACATCCGATCTCATTGAAAATTCCTACCCTTTGAAACTCTTTGAAGATAATATTTCCTGATTTTTATCGATAGTCTTCTTAGGTGACTTTGGTCATTTAACATGTAATTAACTATAGGGGCTTGACCTTATAGGAAGCATGTCCGAACCCGGCTTAGTATAAACCCTATTTAATTCTTTATATTAAATAGTGAAACTTGTAGGCAAATATGAAGGTTTTGTAGACCAAATAGATGTCATATATTCCTTAATTTATTTAATCGAGCCTCATCCTCAAGTCTTGTGTTTATCCTTTGGGATAGATATAGGATTTGAGGTACAACGCTCTTTCACTTAAACTATGAAAAATATGGAGTCAGTTTGATTTCATATTTTTCTAAAACTAAATATATATGTAAATTAAAACATCCTTTCGAAGCGGGTGATGGGATTTCAACTCCGGTGACAGACAGTTTCTTACGGGCAACTCCTCCAACCAAAAATACAGTCGACAAAGCGCAATTCACTATGTTCCAAAGATAGTTGGAGTTAACATTGAATTAAATTAGAAATATGAATTAATTCCAATAAGACAAGTTACTGTTTGGCAAATTTGTATAGACTATAGAAAATTAAACTTGGCCACCAAGAAAGATCACTTTCCTTTACCCTTTCTAGACCAAATGTTGGATAGATTGGCTGAAAATAAATATTACTACTTTTTAGATGGATATCCTGGTTATCATCAAATTTTAATTACTCCTCAGGATCAAGACAAGACAACATTTACAAGCCGTTATGGAACATTTGCTTTTTGTAGAATGCCTTTTGGACTATGTAATGCACCTGTACCATTTCAAAGATATATGATGACAATATTTAGTAATTTGATTGAGCATGGAATGGAATTATTTATGGATGATTTGTCTATGTTCAGGACTTCATTTGAATAATGCTTAAATAATTTAGAAAAAGTTCTAGAATTATGTGAAAAAATCAACCTAGTATTAAATTGGGAAAATGTAAATTTATGGTTGCAAGAGGAATTGTATGTGGGCATAAAATTTTTGAAAATGGCTTTGAAGTAGATTCTGCTAAATTTTAATTTATTGAAAACTTACCATCACAGACTACGGTCAGAGGGGTAAGAAGATTTTTAGGACATGCTGGTTTCTACAGGCGTTATATAAAAAATTTTTCAAAAATAACTAAGTCATTATGCCAACTTTTAGAAAAATATACGAAATTTGATTTTAATGAGAAGTGCATAAAAACATTTGAATTATTGAAAGAAAAATTAATCACTGCACCTATAACAGTAACACCTGATTGGGAAAAACCATTTTAAATGATGTGCAATGCTAAAGATTATGCTATTGGAGCTATTTTAGAACAAAGGCAAAATAAAGTTTTTAAAGTTATATATTATGATAGTAAAGCTCTAAATGATGCTCAAATTAACTACACTACTACTAAATAGAGTTATTAGCTATTGTATACACCTTTGAAAAATTTAAACCTTACTTAATTGAAACTAAATGTATAATGCATACAGATCATTCTTCTATTAAATACTTAATACAAAAGAAATATGCTAAACCAAGGGTAATTAAATGGATAGTTTTATTGCAAGTGTTTGATTTTTTTTGTAGTTGATAGAAAGGGAAATGATAATCAAATAGCTTATCCTTTGACTAGACTAGAAAAATAAATATTAACTAATTTTGCAAATGAAATTTTAGAAAATTTCCCTGTTGAACAATTATGTAGTATTTATGAAATAGATACACCATGGTATGCCGATATATGTAAATTCTACCACCATATATTAAGAATCAGTAATTAAAGAAATTCATATATGATTCAACATTATTTTTTGGGTTGACCCATTGTCGGCACAATTTTTGGTATGGAGTAGTAGCCGGTTAGAAGCTATCGGCCGCCAGAATTGAAATCCAGTCGCTCGCTTCAAAAAAGCGTATAATTTAATTATATATATAATTTAGAAAAATATGAAATCAAACTGACCCTATATTTTTCATAGTTTAATGGAAAGATCACTATACCTCAAACCTTATATCTATCCCGAAAGATAAACACAAGACTTGAGGATGAGACTCGATAAAATAAACTAAGAAATATATGACATCCGTTTGGTCTGCGAAACTATTTTATTTGTCAACAAGTTCCTCTATTTAATATGAAGAATTAAATAAGGTTTATATTAAGCTGAGTTTGGAAAAACTTTCTATAAGGGCAAGCCCCTATAGTTAATTACATCTTAAATGATTGAAGCCACTCAAGAAAACTCTCGATAAACATCAAGGAATATTATCTTCAAAGAGGTCAGAAGGATAGGAATTTTTAATGAGATCGGACAAAGACGTGTGAAAGGGGAATAGTTTAATGTAGAACATTTTGTTGTAGAATCCAAAGGAGGAAGAACTAGGGGATGTCATAGATCCTGAGGAGAACTTAAGTAACTTCCCAAGCTATCTTAATATTTGCTTGCAATTTTGAGGACAAATATTTAAATATTTCATCTTATCAATTTTATTAGTTAGGGCTTACATTTGTGTGAAATGATCGCACAAATAGCCTGGAAGATGTGAGGATTTAGGTCGTGATGAACACAACCTCGGAATCCTAAGAAGAGTTAGGGCTTATACTATACAGAAGAGCTATACAAAGGTCTAAAGATGAGGTGAGGATTTATGTTACATAAGCAAACAACCTCGAAATCCTATGGCTTTGTTATTTAATTCTAAAGAAGGAATGGTATAGCTGGGGAAGACATGTTTTGCTATTGAAGATGGTTGTGCTACCCATAATATTAGCTCCAAGCTCCTTGTCATGATTAGTTTAAGTATTCTAATGTGTCAAGTTATAATGTTAAATCAAATGTCTCTATTATTATGGTTCTTTAAATATTACAGGGCCATGTTAAAATTGATTTGAGTTACACCAGTTACGATCCTATAGTTCTCTCGTTCTGGTATCTCTATTTTCTTTTGGATTCAATTAATTCAAATGAATTCAATAAACTCAACTTAATGAGTTCCAAACCTCCATTTAGACTGTGAGAAATCTCGTTAGCAACCGCAGTTTACCTCTTCTGAGGGATTCCTGATCATCCGATAGAAATGTCTTAATTTAGTAGCAATTGTTGTTTTGTTGTGATGTTTGTGATTAAAATTTAGGTTCTCTTATATTTCAAATATTGTGGTGCTGAATTTTATCTTAGTTGATTTTAGTTTTGGTTTTGATTTTGTGGCTATCCTAGCAGTTTTGGTTTTCATGCAGGGTGAAATTGTTGTTGAACATGCAAGTTTTATAAGTATAAAAATACAATGCAGCAAATATAAGAAAAGATGGAACTGAAAACTGTAAAAGCATACCTGACGAGTCTTCTCATTCCACCACCTGAAAGATCAATACTTGCAAGAAATGTAGATAATGTTGCAGGAAAGTTTAAGTAGCAAAAGTAGATGAAGGTTTAGCTACCAAACCCCAGGCTATGATTTTGTTGGATCATGGATGATTCTAGTGGATAATTTAGAACAAAATATAACAAGTTCAATTTGCTCTTCAAAATATCTAGAAGGTTTCAAAATGTTGAGGGAATGACCCTGAACTACTTTGAGGCTCTCTTGAAATATTTCGAGTACTTTTTGAACTTATCATATTTTTCCATTAATCATCGGAGATTGAAGTGTGACTACCCCATTACTCAGTGAAACTTGACAATTTAATTATCCTAAAAATAGGATACTTAATTAATCAATTGATGTTTCTTTTAAGAGTTATGTGAGTGAGTGCCCCTGAGGCAAGTTTAGGTCATTTAAAGATTATGGTGCCCACAATTAAAGTAAGGCTTGTAGTGTTTTTCAATGTTATTTTCCAATCATATCATTTTTTAAATCCAATCAATTGAGTTTAGATATTAAGCATGGGTTACTACTAAGCCTTTAAGAATCATAATGGGTGAAATGGTGGTCATCAAAGTTTTGATTTTAAATAATGTGCATTCTTATCAAATAATCAAATCATCCTCAACTTTGAGCTTAAGAGAAGTAAATCATCATCTTTCTAGCTTAAGTCCCTTACTTAAGAATCATTTGGTTTCGATTAACTTCAAAGTCATGAAGGTTAGGAGAGTTATGACTTTGTTGATATTGTGCAAGTATGGTGAGTGGGTTTCTACCTTTTAATCCCATTATGTTTCAATCATCCAAACATATTGATTAAGATCACAATCACCCATTTTACCTTGGTTAATCCTAAATTTTGATTGTAGCATCAATGTCTAAATCTACCACTTTGCCCTTAGGTTTTTCACGTCATAACTCATTAAACACAACTCAAATGACTTTGAGGGTTTAAAGTGTCATATCAATGAGGTAATTAAAGTATCAAAGCAGAATATGTGGATTTTCACAATTTTAATTTAATTTAGATAATTATTTAAATTTAGAAAATATGATTTTCAAAAGTTAATTTATCTAACTTTCAAAAATAAAGTTTGTATTTATGGATAAATTATTCGAGGTTTCCTAAGGTCAGAGAAATACTTAGGAAAGATTTCGTGATTTTTTTTAAATTTATTTATTATTATTATTATTATTTAATTTCTAACCAATTTCAATGATTAAATTAAACATAAAATAATATTTTTAATTACAAAATCCTTTTTATATTTTTAATAGACTTCTCTGAGTTTAAGAAACTCAGAGAATCAAATTTTATATTTTTGTGATTTTTAATTTATTTAATAAAATTATTTTGGTGAGAAGATAGAGAAAATTCATTTTAAGCCTCAAAAATTCATTTTTTTACTTTGGAAAATTAGGAAAAATCCTTTAATGAGTCCCAAGTGAACAAGGAGCAATTAGGTACATTTTTAAATATTTTTGTATTTTTAGGGTTTTAAATTATTTTAATTACTTTAATTATTTTAAATTCAAAATAAGACTAAAAAATCAAGTATTTTACCAAAAATAATTTTTATTTTTCCTAAGTGCCTCTAATCACAAGGAACTTAGAAAACCACTTTTCAAAAATTCCCCCCAAGTGTATTTAATTTATTATAATTATTTTTTCACAAAAATGCAAGGTTTCTTAGAAAATCAACTTTAGTGCTTATAATTAACCAAATAATTTTTAAATTTTTACAGTGAGTAAATATGATTTTTATAAATAGTGTCGGATTAATTTTGTTAATCTTTGATAAGTATTTAATTGACATGAATTAATACAAGATATTTACATTTAATTAATTATAGAAATTCATAAGATAGTTTAAAACATCATGACATTTTTTCTTAGACTTCTCTGACCACATGAAACCTAGCAAAATTTTTCCCATAATTTTCCAAGTGATATTTTAATTTATATAATTAAAATAAGCAAAAATGGCCACGTCAGCTTGAAAATTAGGGCTAGAAGGATAGAGTTGCCCTCTCTCCTTAGAAAAATCAGAGAACATCTCCTCTCTCATGAAGAATGGACCCTCAAAATTTCAAACACTGGTGAGCAATATTTAATCATGGAGAATTAAAATACCTTAGAGGGGTATTTGATTCATTAAAAAAAAGGGATAAAGAAAATAATTTTTATTTTTATTCCACATTATTCTCCTCAGTTCACTGAGCAAGAGAGAATTTTTCTTTTATTTTTATGATTTCTCTAGAGAAATATATGGATTTTTGAAGTTTAGGCATTAAAATAATTCAAAAATCACATATTTTTCTACTTATCCACGCGGCGCCACCTTAACCTTGTCCGCTCCGAAGGCTCCATGCATCTCTACACCATTTGATGCTGCCAACCACGTAGCCTCCATGCGTACCACGCTTTATGCACCGAGGATTTGTCCGGCTTGATGTCCTCCGTCCATTAGATACTCACACGATTGGACAGCTCTCCATTATCGTCCCCAACTGACCTAACCCGTGAGCCGTTCACACTAAAACTTTAAGATCTCTGCCTAGAATAAACCAAATTGCATGGGGTTTGTTTCTAAACCTTCATCTACTAGAGACAAATGTATCTATATGATTTTTACGATATGAAATACACTAAATACGTATGGAGAGTCAAAACAAGCTCAGTTTATGACTACAGTTCAATACCTTTGTCTGAGAGGGGAGGCCTCAATCATATGGTATTGGTAGCTTTGATTCAATCCAAAAAAATACCAGATGAAGTCCCTGTCTTTGGTGAATGGTCTAGGTATGAATTTGATTAAAATGGTTCTAAGTTGTTGGTCTAGAGCTAGGCCAGAGGCTATTTCAGAGGGGGATTTTATGGGGAATCAACTTCTCTTGCCTTAGGGATGGTGTGTGCAGAACCAATTTGATTTAGGTGAATTGTGGAGCTGTGGAGAGTTATTTCCTGGTTTGGAAAGAAATTTGAGCTCAAAATTGAGCTTCCACAGTGGGGATCTGTGGGCGAAAATGGTGGCAATAAGCTTAGGAATTCTTGGGGAGTGTCTGAGAGCAATTTGACAGAGTTTCCCGAAGGATTTAAAGCACACTCATTCTTTTGGCTAGTAGAGGGTGGGTTTAAATAAAATGGCTTAGGAGAAAGCTCAGGGCCAATTGGTGGGTGCAAATTGATGCTCATGTGGAGGGTTTCAAAGTATTAAAGCCAATTAGGATTGACCAGCTAAGATAGGCAAACTTGAGTTTGAATTTGAGCTTGAGACTCTTTTTTTTGGTATTTTTCAGCAACTAGGCTAGCTGGAAAGGCCAGGGGAGGTGGCCAAAAGGTCAGGTGAGTCAGGGGAAGCTTAATTATAATTTACCACCAAGTGTTTGTCATGATGGAAGAGCTTTTTTTGTTTAAGACCCAAAAATGTGAATAAATCCCTTAATTTAGGGACCCACTTGGTCCATAGCTTGCTTTGCTGGGTTTAATATGGTTTAGTCTTGTCCAAAAGAGAAGCTTAGTGGATGTGAAAACCTTAATTTGGTGACTTTAGGATGACTAAGTCAAATTTGGTGCATGGGTCCAATTTGGGTCCAAAAGGCCAAAGGTTGGGTTTAGGTTAGTATAGTCAAGACATTGAGCCCAATTCATTGATAGAAATTATGTAGATGATTGTCATGAAGATTTTTTTAGTGATGTATTAAAGTGATTTTGAGTTCAATTGGAAGCTCAATTTGAAGGATTTTGGGATTTTGGTCAATTTGGGCATGTTGGACTCGACTTGGATCTAGATTGGGCTAATGTTGGGCTAAGTCCAAACTGATGGTTGAGAATGGTCTATAAAAATGTTGTGAAGAGTTTTCAACATCAATTGGGTGTCAATGTTGGGGTTAGGGCATTCAATTTGGTAGATTTTGGGAACATAACAAATTTGGGGCAAATCTAGGGATTTTTGGACTTGCATCAAAATTAAATGAAATTGAGGCTTCACCAATGCCAATTGAAAGTCAAATTTGATGTGTAGCAATGTTATGAAGATCTTAGAATTCAAATTTGGGCAAATTAAATAGGTCATGGGGTTCAATTAGGTGAGATTAGGTCATAGGACCAAAATTGGGGGTTTGACTTAGATCAAAGTTGAGCTCAAAGGACGAGCTAATTAGGCTTGGATTTGGTTTAGATTGGTCATGTGAAAGGTAAATTTTAGTTTAGAATTGAAACTAAGGGGAATTGGGCCCAAATTGATGGACATTTGAGGTGAATTTAAGGAAATTAGGCCTTTAAAGGAAATTTTGGGTTTTGGTCAACATGGTCAAATTGGCCTAATTGGGTTCAATAGGAGGGTCTAAATTGGTCTTGGAGACATTTGGTGTGATTTTGGAGCTTTTGAGAAAGTTTGGCATGCCAAGGGTAGTTTTGTAATTTTGGCAAATTTTAGGGGGTATTTTGGTGATTTTAGAATTTTTTGGTTTTGGGTCATTTAAAATGATTTGAAATGCTTTTTTTGAACCAATTTGGGTATTTTAGGTGAATTTGAGGACTTTGACCAAATTTAAGGGGTTTGATGAGCATTCCGGTAATTTGGGTGGGTTTAGGGGCAATAAACCAAGTTAGATTTTTTGGTAAATTTGAGGGGGGGGGGGTAAA